>BDJD01008404.1:21344-39537 GCA_002564525.1 Rosa multiflora | reverse complement strand
AGAAACTTGAGTTTGGAAAAAGAAGTTGAATTCCTGAGAACCGAAAAAGAAAAATTAGAGAAAATTTTGGAAACATCACAATCTGCATGGGAACTGGAAAGAAGCAAACATGTGGGTGAACTAGCAGATTTGCAAGATGACCAGAAGTCTTCTACTTGGAAGACTGAAAAGACTGAGTATCTCAACAGGATCAAAATGCTAGAACTGGATGTTAAAGGACAACAAGTATTGAACTTGGAATTATTGGCTAAAATTGAGTCCTTGCAAGATGAGTTACAATCAACTCAAGAAAGATTCGCCAAATTCGATGTTAGCTCTAATTCCATGTCTAAATTGCTTGGATCAAGAAAAGCTCCTCATGACACTTATGGATTAGGGTACACTGGAGAAAGTTCCAAGAGTACTAAGTTCGTAAGAGCATCAAGATCATCTGTAGAAAAGAAAGAAGCCTACATGGATGATCATGTCACAGTTATGAAGAAACGGAGGGAAGATCAACCACCACCAAATTATCAGGTAATACTTGACCAAGAGTCCACCATTGGTCGAAACAGGTACACGAACTCCAGAACTTTTATACCTACTTGTCATCACTGTGGTAAGATAGGCCATATCAGACCTAGATGTAATGAAAGATTTTCAAACTCACTGTTTTCTCAAGAAAAGTGTACTGTTGAATCTCTAAAGTGTGAGCTTAAAGAACAAAAGGAACTCATTAACAAACTAACTGAACTGTTCTCTAAGAAAGATCTTCAAACTAAAAGAAGAAAAGATGTCTGGACTAAGAAAAATGAAAGTAAACCAATACGAATGAATTTGATGCTACATGTCTTTTTGCGTGTGCCAATACAGCTCACATTGAAGCAACTTGTTTGGTAGCTTTGACTGCCTTAGCAAAAAAGCGACGAGACTTTTGGTATGTTGACAGTGGCTGCTCTAGACACATGACTGGAGACAAAACCTATGCTACATGTCTTTTTGCGTGTGCCAATACAGCTCATATTGAGGCAACTTGTTTGGTAGCTCTGACTGCCTTAGCAGAAAAGCGACGAGACTTTTGGTATGTTGACAGTGGCTGCTCTAGACACATGACTGGAGACAAAACCTGGTTCACTTCCTTTGAAGATGAACACACAACTGGATCCGTCACTTTTGGAGATGGGCGGAAAGCAAATATACTAGCTCGAGGTACTGTTAACACTCCAGGTATACCTAATCTCAAAAATGTATTATTTGTCGAAGGGTTAACAGCAAATCTTATCAGTGTCAGCCATTTGGCTGATGACTATGAAGATGTTTGGTTTAATAAACAGAGATGTTTGGTTTTAAATCAGAAAGGAGAAGGTATCATGGGAGGTAAGAGATCTTTTGATAACTGTTACCATATTCAAGCTAATGAATCCTTTAGCTTGCAGTCCTGCATGTCTGTAAGATCCACAGAAGAAACCTTTGAACTTTGGCACAGAAGGATGGGACATATAAACTATCAGGACTTGCTAAAGCTATCTTCCAAACAATGTGTCAGAGGTCTACCCAATCTAAAAGGCAAAACTGACAAGATATGTGGGGATTGAAAGATTGGAAAGCAAACCAAGGCACCTCACAAGGTGATGAATTCTGCAACAACCTCAAAGGTGTTGGAACTATTACACATGGATCTCATGGGACTAGCTCAATCCGATAGTATTGGAGGTAAGAAATATATGCTTGTTATTGTGGATGATTTCTCAAGGTATACATGGGTCAACTTCTTAAAAGATAAGACTGAAACATTTGAATCTTTTAAAAACCTGAGTAAAAAATTAATCACTGAAAAGAAATCATCAAATACTCACATAGTTAGAGTAAGGTCGGATAATGGTACTGAATTTAAAAATGTTGCATTTTCTAACTATTTTCATGAGCTTGGTGTGTCACATGAGTTCTCAGCTCCAATCACTCCACAACAAAATGACATTGTAGAAAGAAAAAATAGGGTATTACTGGACATGGCTCAAGTTATGTTACATGCTGCAGGCTTAAGCAAAAATTTTTGGGCTGAAGCTATCAGCACTGCGTGCTATACAATCAACAGAGTCTTCCTCAGACCAGATACTGATCAAACAGCTTATGAGCTGTGGAAAGGTAAGAAGCCAAATGTTGGATACTTACATGTGTTTGGAAGTCGTTGCTATATCTTACGAGATAGAGAGCACCTTGGTAAGTTTGATGCTCGGAGTGATGATGGCATCTTCCTAGGCTATTCCCTAAATAGTAGAGCTTATAGGGTATATAACAAACGAACTCGAGTTGTTATGGAATCTATTAATGTCTCTATTGATGACCAATGTATGAAACAGGAAGAATCTTTTGCAGACACATCATCTACATCTTCATCAATTCCTCAAATATCAAGCAAAGAAGTTCAGAATGATGAAGAGGAACTCACTGATAGCATTTTTGAACCAGCTCCAAAAATGACAAGAGGTTTCAAGCAAGTTCAGAAAGATCATTCCAGTAATGACATTATTGGTAATGTAACCGATGGACTGACAACCAGAAGGCAAGCTGCAACACAGGTAAGTCAAGATGAGGTGAGTCAAGGAAATGTTTTATTATGTTTTATTACTGAACATTTGCTCAGTATGAATATCATATCCCATTTTGGCTTCGTGTCTTTGATTGAACCAAAAAATGTAAAGGAAGCCTTGTTAGATGATCACTGGATAAATGCTATGCAGGAAGAGCTAAATCAATTTACTAGAAATGATGTGTGGTACTTGGTACCTCGGCCTCGAAATTGCAATATCATAGGAACCAAGTGGATCTTTAGAAACAAAAGTGATGAAAAGGGTAATGTGATTAGAAATAAAGCTAGGCTTGTGGCTCAGGGGTATTCACAGGTCGAGGGCCTTGATTTTGATGAAACTTTTGCTCCTGTTGCTAGATTAGAATCTGTAAGATTACTCTTGTCTGTGGCCTGTCATCTTAAGTTCCAACTGTTTCAAATGGATGTCAAAACTATGTTTCTAAATGGTATCTTACAAGAGGAAGTATATGTGGAACAACCTCAAGGTTTTACAGATCCACATCATTCAGACCATGTGTACAGGCTTGAGAAAGCTCTGTATGGACTGAAACAGGCTCCTCGTGCTTGGTATGAAAGGCTTTCAAATTATCTTGTGGACAAAGGATATTCAAGGGGTTCCATTGATAAGACCTTATTTGTCAAACATAAAAACAATGATGTTATTATTGCTCAAGTGTATGTTGATGACATTGTTTTTGGTTCCACATCTAAATATCTTGTAAATGAATTTCAATCTGTCATGGAGAGTGAATTTGAAATGAGCATGTGTGGTGAGCTAACCTTCTTCCTTGGGCTGCAAGTAATGCAACTTGATGCAGGTATCTTTCTCTCTCAAACCAAATATGCTGAGAATCTCATCAAGAAATTTGGCCTTGAATCCAAGAAAGTGGTCAATAATCCCATGAGTACCACTACAAAGTTGAGTGAAGCTCAGGATGGGAAACCAGTTGATTCCACAATCTATAGAAGCATGATTTGTAGCTTGTTATATCTCACTGCAAGTCGACCTGATATATCCTACAGTGTGGGAGTGTGTGCTCGCTTTCAAGCTAACCCTAAGGAGTCCCACTTAAAAGCTGTCAAAAGGATCATCCGATATATTGCTGGTACAGTTAACTATGGAATTTTCTATACCTTCGACACTAATGTGGAAATTGCAGGATATTCTGATGCTGACTGGGGAGGAAACTTAAAGGACAGAAAAAGCACTTCAGGGGGATGTTTCTTCATTGGAAACAATCTGGTTGCCTGGCACAGCAAGAAGCAAAATTGCATCTCTCTATCTACTGCAGAAGCTGAGTATGTCGCGGCTGGAAGTTGCTGCACACAAATGCTTTGGATGAAGCAAATGCTTCATGATTACGGCATCAATCAAGGTAAGTTGTCTATTTTTTGTGATAATACCAGTGCTATCAATATCACCAAAAATTCTGTTCAACACTCTCGAACAAAACACATTGATCTGCGCTATCACTTTATTCGAGATTTGGTTGAGCAAAACATACTTGAGTTAAGCTTTGTGCCCACTGAGAGTCAACTTGCTGATTTGTTCACTAAGCCTCTTGACACTGCTAGGTTTGAAATATTAAGAAATGCCTTAGGGATATGTTCTAAGTATTAAGGCACTCTAATGTGAGTCCAACGCTGAGAGAGAGCATTGTGATCTTAGTGTGCTTTGACCACTGTTATTAGTGACTTGTACATTTTGTCTGGACACTATTGTCATGCCTTATTCTAGACAAATATTGTGTACTCATGGTTCGTATCTTAGTCAGTTAACTTTCATATGCACTTTCACTTATAACCTATGTGGTGGCATGTTCCTTGTTTCTTGTCTAAGAGATTCAGTGAAATAGGCGAACAAATTTAAACTGCTCAAATGATTCATTCCATCTTCTCAAAGTAATCAGGTCCTAGTTGTGGTGAACTTTCTAGGATTTGTAAGAAACGAGAATGGATAATTCTATCCCATCTCTCATAGTAATCAGGCCTTAGTTGTGGTGAACTTTCTAAGGTTTGCAAGAAACGAGTTGGTGAGTGATCTGTGCACGAAAACTAAAATAAAGCAGACAACTACTCGAGACTCTCTCCATGGAGCATCCTTGTTATGTTTAGTACCCTAAGAACATCTGTTCTGGGAGTTACTGAGAAGAGTCGTGTTACATGAGTTCTAAGTGTCACAAAAGAAAAAGGGTCCATGACTCCATACATCACGTGCTTGGGAACAATGATTCCTCCTCCTTCTAAGGAGATTTATTGAGCTTAGTTCAAATGTTTTAGTTCTCTTATTTCACTCCTTCTCTCTTTCACTAAACTTGTTTCTAAGCCCCATATACTGGTTACACTCACTTTAACCACAAGTTACTTCCTAAGGTATGACTATGAGTACCAATTCATTTGTTGATAGAATACATCATGCCTGCTGTTCTGCCCTATGTTCTCTTCACTACATGATTTGTGCTCTCTGTGCTTCAACTATGCTATATTTTCTCTTCTCATTATGACAAATGCATTAATTGCTTGGATGCTCTACAGACGAAAATATTGTGTGCTATAATTGAAGATTGTGGGAATCCATGGTTCTCTCGATATCTTTTCTGGATTGCCATCTGTTTGTATTCCCTTTCCTTACTGGTTAAGCATTACATGAGGGGGAGATTTTACTTGCATGCGTGATTCTCGGAATTATAACTCGCAATAAATTTTCTTCCTCTTGGACGCTCTCTCTGACCGATGTGACTCTTGATTTTCCCTAACCTACTGGCTCGATATATATCTCTCTCTCTCTTTCGGATTTCACTCTGCATTGTCTTAGTGTGCAGATTCTCTCCCTTCTTCTTCTCTCACCATGGTTTGAACAAAAATGACTCCTCTCCGCGGAGGCCATCGGAGCCTTCCTCCTCCAGAGGAGGGGCGCCAGGCCGCAGTACGAGCCGGTCTTCTTCATCCTGGCATGCACCAAGAACGCAGCAGAAGTCCTCCTCTTCGTCCATCTCCTTCTAATGCACCTTCTGCTGTTTCTCTTGAGAGTCTTCGCGACCTCATTCTGGTCACTAACTGGTGGGTTGCAAGTCTCACCACCGACATGGATGACATGCACTCTCTCCTCGTTCGCACCAACCATACTCTCAGGGAAATCCTCCAGGATATTCGAAGCATGCAGAGCCACCCACCCGGGTTTGATGCTCCTGGTCCATCCATGCCAGTTCCAGAGGACGATGATCAAGAAGAAAGCAAGGGTTCCATGGACACTGAGGAATTTTAGGACACTGTGACCAAAATGCTACAGGGACAACAAACATGCAAAGAATTAGGAGCGTATCTCTCCTAAATGCTCAGAGAATCAAAGGGAATAAAAGAAGATCGCATGAAGAAAACATCAAGGAAGCTATCTCACTAATCTTGAGATAAAGGTTTCATTAATACATATCATATCTGCATGATTCTAAATTGATATGCATTGATTTTAATTGATCTCAAAATCTCTTTATGTATGCATATCCGATTACATGTTCAAAAGTGCTTTAAAACCTTTCCATGATTATCTTATTCGGTGATTAAGATACGATTTGTTTGAGGGGGAGCCTTGCTCCTATAAAAGGGTTTTCAAACTGAATTAGGTCTGAGAGTTTTTCATTTTGCATAAAATTGGTTTTTGCTTGATACCATTGGTGTGGTTGTTCAAAACCGTATTTGAAAAATCTCAGTATTTTGTTTCATTTATTCAATTGAATAATATATCACTTGCATAATACATTCTCTAGATCAGTGAGAAGATTGAGTACGGAAAGATTGATTATAGATTGGTTAGTTGTCCGTGGTGATCTAATTAGAAGTTAGAACAGTTATAAAACAAGTTAGAATTTGTTGCTAAGTGAAAGTGTTTGTTGTAAACAAACATTACTTGTATACTGTAAACTTGATTATTTCATATTGGATCGATTCTTCGTGTTGGCTACGTAAAAAGCCACGCAGTGAAGTTTCCTCAGTGGAGAGGTTTACACTGCGTCATCAATTCCTGTGTTTGTGTTATTCTAATTGTGTGCTAGAATAGGGTCAGTATTCAAACTCTATATTATTTGTTCCATCTAGTAAAAACAGTGTTCATGTGTTTTATGATGTCAGCAACCTCATATATATGTTTTCATTATCATCACACAACTCTCAAACAAACCTAAATTGGGTGAAACTTGTATACTTATAAGAAGTATTTTGTTTAAACTGAAAACACATGTATGAGATTTCATGTAAGAAGGAGTAAAGCACAGGGGAATAAATCACAATTATCCCAAGAAAATAATGTAATATATACATCATATTTTCTCTTTATGAGGAATTGAGGATCAAACCTGTTCATAATTCCATTCCTCCTAGAGCAGTACAAAGATGGTGCACTAGCCTTCATGTTTATCTGATTCTGTTGATGTGGTATCTCCTTATTCTTGTGATTCAGTTGTTCCTTTCGATTGATAGTATATGTAAACAAACATGAGCATAAAAAAATATTACAGAATTTGAGAATTATGAGCAGTGGCGGATGGACTTAGAAGGCTATATGGGCTCAAGCCTAGACAAGATTTTGGGCTAAAAATCCTTAGGTGTGTGTATATATATATATATATATTATATATAGAACTTTGCTCAGGTGCGGATATCCGCACCGGAGCAAAAAGGTACGGATTTACCATTTTTTCCCACTTTCTGATTATATTTTCACATCTTAACCGTTCAATTTTTAGTTCCTAATGTATAGATCATCTCTACAAAATTTCAGCCAATTTGGTGATCATTAAGATATCCAAAACTGCAATTTACACGAACGGACCGAATCTGTCGAACCGGAACCGTTCGTATTTATAATGGTAAATTGCAGTTTTGGATGACTTAACGATCACCAAATTGGCTGAAATTTTGTAAAGATGATCTATACATTAGGACCTAAAAACTGAACGGCTAAGATGTGAAAATATGATCGGAAAGTGGAGAAAAACTGGAAATTTGCACCGAAGCAAAAAGTGCAGACGTCCGCACCCAAGAAGGGCTGTGTGTATATATATATATATATATCTACCTTTCAGCCCATACCAGCCCAAAGAAAAAAAAAATTATCCATTAATCCGACACGACTCACTCGCGTGTATTCCCAGTCTCCCATAGACCATAGCACTGACAGCAGCTCACAGCCTCACACAGTCACACTACCTTTCGCCTTCTCTTAAATGAGGTATGTCCTCGATCTCCCCTGTTTTGAATTTTTGATACATCTATGTTCTTCAGTTCTTCTTCCTGCTCTGTTTTTCCCAATGGGGTTTTCTCAAAGAAATCCCAGATCTCCTCTCGCCGATTCTGAATTTCTGATGTAATTGACTAATTGTGAGTTGGGCTTTTCTGTATAAGTTGAGGATTGGGAGAGAGAGAGAGAGAGAGAGAGAGAGAGAGAGAGAGAGAGAGAGAGAGAGATTCCATGTTAGCTGAGGTCTGAGGATCTTGATCATGGTCGGTCAGTCGGTGGATACTTCTTTCGGTTGGTATGACCGTATGAGAGTTCGTTCTGTACTTGTGTTATGTATGAGAGTTCACAAGTTTTGTACCGACTGATGTCTTTGATGATAAATTACTGGCTAAAAAAAAAAGAAAAAAAAAGTAACAATAAGTGAATGAGCTTTTGTTGGGCTTTGGGATTTCTTGATGCTTTCTTTGGCTTCTGATTATGTTGTGATTATTTTTTTATTTAAAGATGTGCATTTTGTGTTACAGACTGGATAATTTTTATTTGAGAGTTTTGGTGATAGTGTCTGGGTTTATGCATAATCCCGAGATTGTTGTTGAAGATGTCTATGACTTTTTTTTGCAATGGCTTTCGAAAAAGAATTTGCCGATAGCATTGATAATGATTATGTGATTGCTGAGTTTGAAGTGAGTGGGTCTCGGAGGATACGATTTAGTTAATTTATTGTTGTTTTACAACAAATGTATGCTTCTAGTTTTCAATTTACGGGGTTTGGTTTTATGTCCCCTCCGTTGTATGTTTTGATTGAAAATAATAAAGGCGTGAGGATGAGTCTCCTACTGGGTTCCAAACCTCAAAACAAAAAAATTGTGCACTTCTAATTAGCCTAGACAACAATTGAATCATGAATCCGCCACTGATTATGAGAACAAAGAGGTTAAAATATACACTGTTTCCTTTTTCTTTACTACATATGTACCTGATATGACTGAAACTTGAGTTGCCCTTTAGAGGATGACAAGTCCTTTGTAAAGTCATTACCTGATTTGCACATTTAGAAAATGTAAATTCTCAAATTAAAAAAATTACACAATGAATGAGGTTGAATGAATTCATTAAAACAACGCGTGTGCAGGGGCGGAACTACCTTACATCATGAAAGGGTCCCGACCCCCCCCCCCCCCCAAATCAATGGCAGCAAGAAGTAGAGAAAAAAAATAAAGAAATAATTTAAAACTAACAATACATGTGTATTAATTACTCAATTTATAAAAAGTATAGAAATGTTGCTTAGGTTTAGATATTTTGTAATAAATTATCATTGATGTCTAATTTGTTCAATTATTTTATTATTATGAAATTTAATAATGTGCGACGGATTTCCTAAAATTAACATTCCCCCCCCCCAGTTTCAAATCCTGGTTCCGCCCCTCCTGCGCGTGTGTACACCAATATTATGGTACACCTCACATATAACATATTCATTGTGGAGCTATTAGCTAGATGATCATATATCTACAGAAAAAGACTTACTTTCAAATCTGTAACCTGTTGTAAAGACGCTTTTAAGTGTTTCTCACACCACAACACCTGAGCTAGTGAAGGATCATTGCCTGGCTCATAATCCCTTCAAACAATATCACAAAAACGTACATACTTCTCAAAATCTATACTTACAAGTCTTATGGGAAGATGAAAAAAAAAGCATATGCATGTTGCTTAGACAAGGATATATGGTGATAAATGAACATGTACCTGAGTTTTGATGAGAGTAGCACTACGTCCATTTTGGATGATTCTAACTCCAATTCGAGAGACTATAATTTACATGCAATTGAATGAAGAAAAAATAGCAAATGAGTTAGCTAGTGAAAAGGTCACTACCAAATGCTATCAATACATTATCACAGAAAAAAGTACTTACCTTAATGCTGCATAGGAAAAGGTTCATCAGGTCAGGAGAAAGGGGTATTCCATGAGAGCAAAGGAAAATAATGTGAATTAGAAAACGTTTATTAATATGGACAATACTAAATTCTCAATAAATATACACCGTAGGTGTGTATAGTGGATGACTTGTGGGTGAATGCGAAACTTGGTTTCTTTTCGATGTAACTTTGAAACTTGGTTAATAATTCCAAATCCAACATAAAAATCCTATATAGCTTGAATCAGAAGAAAATTAAAGAGAGATCGAGCACAAAAAGTTCAAATGATTCATGTGCATAATTATTTTTCAAAGATTTATTAATGATATCTAGTTATATAATTCTTTCGAAATCATTAAGTTAAACTGTTAAAGACAAGTATATATGGTTTAGAAATAAGTATCAAGAGGTCCTGATAGTTTTGTAAGAAGTGTGTGTGTGTGTGTATGGTTTATTCAATAATAAATGGTTAACGATCTTATCACTTAATTAAATTTGTGATTACTCACATACGTAATCATTTTAGCCTAAACACACTGAGAGATCTTTTTTCTACTTCTTTGCCAACTACAAGAATCAAATCCAAATTGACAAAACCCTAAACTGTCTCTTATGTGTTTGTGTTTGTGTCTCAGAGAGAGAGAGAGAACTGATTCTCAAAGGCTACCAGCTTATGCTGGTCACTCTTGTATTGGCAGTACAACCTTCTGTTGCACTCCACTAGCTCTTCCTGATGCCAGTGGCAGAAGAAATTTTCAATTAATAAGAAGAAAACACTATATATTATTGTTAACTTTGGAACAAATTCATTCATAAACTGAGAAAAATACCTCAAGGTTACGACTGCTAGTATGATCAATTTGTAAGTTGAAATTTTGCTCTATGTTTGGCCCTTCAAAAATATGTAACATCCTAAAAAATGCATTTCCCTCAATTAGAAGAAACTTAAACCCCTTAATCCTAACCGGAATTTTTGTTTTCATTTTCCCGAAAACTTATACCTCAAACCAAATAGAACCAAAATACCGATTAGTATTGTGTGTCTATTCAGAATTTGAAGTCCTGATTTTTTAAATCAAGATCAAGGAAATGGTATGATTTCTGTATTTGCTGAAATCAACATGGAAGCCTAGCTTTGAATTCCGGTGTGGAAAAAGAATGGAATTTAGGAATTGTAAACTAATTTTAAAATCCACCTAAGTTGGTCGGTATTGTTTCCATAATTGTTATTGCTGCTTAATCTGACCACCCATGTTCGAATTCAGCTACAACGGCCATCCTGGACGTTGGTGGTACTGGATTTGTGGCGGCTGAAGAAGATGTGTGGAGTTTCCCGATTCTGGGCTTCGTTACTTTTTTTTTTTTTCCTTCTTTTTTTCTTTTGCTTTAGGTTTTCAGCTGTTCTTTCTTTTCCTTTGATTTCTCTAGTCTTGCTTGTTCTGGCTGTTGACTATGTGAATCGTGCTTTACAGACTTCGTCTGTATTGGGTTTGTCCCTTGAACTGTTATTTGGCCTTTGGGCTTGTTAATTGATGCTACCTTTGACCAAAAAAAAAAAAAACTGACCACAACTCCGATACAATCACACCTACCACCTCAATCAATCGACCCACCTCTATGGTCACTACGACCATTTTCCTTTGATTTCTCTAGTCTTGCTTGTTCTGGTTGTTGACTATGTGAATCGTGCTTTACAGACTTCGTCTGTATTGGGTTTGTCCCTTGTACTGTTGTTTGGCCTTGGGGGCTTGTTAATTGATGCTACCTTTGACCAAAAAAAAATAAAAAATCTGACCACAACTCCGATACAATCACACCTACCACCTCAATCAATCGACCCACCTCTATGGTCACTACGACCATGACCACATCCTATCACGACTTCTACCCTTCCCGCCCTGCCCCAAACTAGCACCATCGATCGGTGATGGCACTAGCGTAATCACTAGTTAATTAGATGATACCACCAATCGGGCCCCACCAATCAACATCACCTCTGCAACTGTATGTTGCCACTTATATCTCTCGATCCTATCGAAATCACATTGAAATTCCATCATACTTCAAATCAGATAGTTAAGTAAGAAGAGTCACATTATTTAATAATTTTGTTTTTGTTTTTTCAAAATTAAATCATCTTGAAATTAAATGAAATTCTTTTGGTCCAAACACGCTGTAAGAAGATAAATTTCTTTTGAAATCAAAACTCAAAAATATAAAACTATAAAAAAAAAAAAAGTGAACTTCATTTGAAATCTGTACAATCCCATAAGAGATCCCCACATGTCTAAGAAATCAAACAAGGATCTAGGACCGATCTTTGTAGACTTTGGATGTAGCCCAAGGCCAAATTAACCACAGTAAAACTATAAATAAACAGTGTAGAAAAATAGAAATAACCGGTTATCGTTCTCAACTCTCCTACGCTTACAGCTTGTTTCCGTCAACATGTTCTTTAGATTCCGATTAAGAGGAATAGTATAGCTTTAGTAGCTTTAGTATAGCAGAAAAGCTATGCTTAGAAGGGGAGAATAATCTAAATATCAAAGTGAGGTAGGAAGGCCTTGTCTGATATTTCCCTCAGGTATTTGTGATTTATATACGAGTCTATTTCAGAGGCCAGATACAAGTCTTTTCTATGTGCTTTACACGTGTATTTATAATCCAGAAAAGAGTGCATTTGCGTAGTAAGCTCACTTAAGTAGCCTGCATGCAACAACGTCTGTTAATTTGGCCAATGCATTGTACCTTGGCTCCAATTGTCACAGTTGCCAGAGCGATTTACCGATGAGAATGTGGCACGTTAACTGGTTTAATTATTCTGAGACTGTTCAATGAAGGGTAGTTTTGGAATTCAAGCGTATAAGAGTTTTGTTGGATTATTGATTATGCCAGATCTGAGCAAGTTTTATATGGTAATTATCTGACCATCTATTAAGGCAGAGTAAATGAACCCACATTAAAACCTCAAAGCCTATTATGGACTTATGGTAGGTTTACCAATATTTTCCTCTTGCTCTAGATGCATTCTGCCTGGTTTGGTTTAGAATTAATAGACAAAATCTAGATAAATTTTGATGTCTTTTATTTATTTATTTATTTTTTTTTTAGAAATGATATAAGAGCATATTTAGCAACGCTAGCCATTTTTGAGTCAAATTTCAGCAAAATTAGCTAAAAAGACATTTTGGCTAGCCACTTTGGAAATACGTCTGCATCAGTGCTCTCTATTTTAGCTATTTTTAAATTTATATTATTTTTTAAATGAAGATTAAATAGTTTAAATGTATTTATAAATTACATAAAATAACTTAAAATGAATGTTTTAAGTTATAGAGAGTCTCATCTCGCTCTCTATATTTAGGAGCGAGATAACTAAAAGTCATAATGGAAAGCCACTTAGAGCATCTTTAGCAGACTTTCTATTTTGGCTCCTTAGCTATTTTAGAGAGCATGTTTAGCTTTTTATATATTTTAGTAGCTGCACTAGACTCCTGAGTGGCTCTCCATTATAATTTTTAGCTATCTCGCTCCTAAATATAGAGAGCGAGATGAGGCTCTCTATAATTTAAAACATTCCTTTTGGATTATTTTATGTAATTTATAAATACATCTAAACTATTTAATCTTCATTTAAAAAATAATATACACTCAAAATTAGCTAAAATAGAGAGCACTGATACAGACGTATTTCTAAAGTGACTAGCTAAAAACTTTTTAGCTATTTTAGTTCAAATTTTACTAAAAAATAGCTAGCATTGTTAAAGATGCTCTTAGGAGTCTGATGCAGCTGTTAAAATAGATAAAAAGCTAAACATACTCTCTAAAATAGTTAAGAAGCCAGATAAAGAGTTTGCTAAAGGTGCTCTAATTTCATTTCTTATTATAGCCAGAATGACACATACATAAATTCCAAAATTGGACCAAGTCTTTAGAAACCAAGCAAATTAACAAAACTGACAAGTACCACTAATTGAAAACAAATAAGCACGTTTTTTCTAACAATGAGCCTATAAAATGGACAAAAAACCAGATAAACCTAACTCTCACCATAGCCATTCCAATGGCCTAAAGAACTCAATTGTTGTACAATTGAAAAAAAACTAAGAATAAAGTAAATTGAGCGGCTAAAGTCCATTCTATAGGCAACTAAAATTAAGAAAATTAACATTTTTCTTTGCTCTTATGACTAGGCAAGTCATACCAACTTCAGCAAAAGGATAAATGAGTCGCTTGTTGAGAATATATACATCCCATATGGGAAAAATGAGGCATTGCCTATGAGTTTATAAGAGTTTGGGCCACTCTATCCATTGTCAATTGGTTTTGGATGTGAACGGATTCAAATTTGCTCACCACCAATAGTTTGGTGGTGATACCACCACTCAATACAAAACTGCCACGTGTTATAAAACATAATTATAGCTTATCATGATGTTTTATTAAAAAATTATATTTTAATTATTCAATTAATTCTATATGATGTGGCAAGTTTTAATAGGGTGGTGATATCACCACAAAATAAAAGTGGTGAGCAAATTTGAATCTGATGTGAACCCCATATTACTTTATCATGGTATCGAAGCAGGTACCCACATGTGTATGCCTCACGGCCACATAGGCTCCACATCACCTAAAGTTGTCCACATGTATTGCTTAAAAATTCACCACACATGTGGAGACGTGTTGAGAATATATACATCCCACATAGGAAAAATGGGACCTTGCCTACGGATTTATAAGAGTTTGAGTCACTACATCCATTGCCAATTGATTTTGGATGTGAACCACATATTACTTTATCATTGCAGAGGTCCAACTCCTTACTTCTTCAGAGGCGTCGGCTTAGAGGATAAAGCTTATAGGTTGAGGTAGCATACTAGAAGATGTCCTAGTTAAAACCTAATGAAAGAAGAAGAAGACAAAAAAAAATTACTAGAAACTTCCTCTAACGTTAAAGTAACAAATTGTTTATATCATCAAGCAATATATGAGAGGGTGTAGTTATTGCCCCTGATTTGGTGCTAAAATCAAAACTCACGCTTAATAAGGGCACGGTCATCAAAGAATTGAGAAAAAATTAAACTCGAAATTATCATACCACAGAAATTGAAAAGCTAACTTCAATGTTATGCCGATTACTAGGTCACTAACAATTTAACGAATAAAACTTCAAAAAATAGCACCAAGCTATTTACATGCCCGGCTTAGAACAACTAAGCCTAAAATGGGTCAAAAGAACCACATGCGAATGCAGAAACTCACAATGAAAGTAGTTTATGAAAATTGATTTGGATTTTGAAAAATAAAATTGACAATTGAAAATTAGAGTGGCAACTAAAAATTAAGATACTAAAAACTAATCAAGAAATGAAAATTAGGTCACTAGGGTATCCTCTTAGCCAAATTCAATGTACAAATATATTCCTCCAATGGTTATTTCAATTCATAATAGCATCAAGAACCGTTCTCAAGGCTTTTCAAGGCTCATGGATCATGAAATTCCTTAAATGGTATTCCTACTTCAGATCAAGGGCCATAAAAACTCAATTGAGTCAATCTAGAGCTTTGTTGTGGAATCTAGAATCAAGGTTTCCAAGCTAGAATCGAAATTGGTTTGTAACTACCCATGTTCTAAACATCTAGGTACAAACTCCTGGTGTTTTATCTATAAATTAGATAAAACATTAGGCTCCGTAATTTGTTCTAGACATGCTCATCCACACATTTAAGAGTTAATCAAACTCCTAATCATGCATCTTAGTCAAATATTATAGATTAGAAAATATACCATACATGAAATGAAAAACCATTGAATTAAATCATATTTATTACAATGTTAGGACTCAAATCGTAGTTTCCTAAATTGACTACCCACTACTCAAAATCAAATCAATAACAAACTCCTTGAGCACGACAACTTTCGCCGAGAAGGAGCAAGGTTAGACCATGAAGCACAAGACCTCCGCCGCTGCAACAACTGAGTTCGGCACTCCGACATCCACGAAGCCCCAAAAAACTTCATTCACATCGATCCACCGCGATCGAGAAACCGCAACGAACTAGCTCCCAGCCACCACCCCGAAAACCACTGCAGCAACCAGATTGCAAACACTAGAGCCAAAAATCCAACCTGGTTTAGCACAAGAGCCACCTTCCAACTGAGACACAACTATGAGGATGCCACCTGCATGGTTAGGGAAAAACACGAAGTCACTACGCCTTTCACACGTAACCTAGGGTTTCTTTGAAAGAGAAGCTCTGTCGATTATAAAATAGTCTATATAAGTTAAACACTTGACATAGAGATGATTTATCAAATTGAATAAATGTTTGATTTAATCATGGTTTTGTTAAATATCAATTTTAGTACTTTAAATCAAGTTTATATTTTATAATTTCTATTTCAATATGTCTTCTCTATAAAAAAAAAACCATGAGATCTCATTTGAGCTTGATAACTTTATGAAACTTATCTCGGCATATGAATATATTATATTTTTCATTTGACTTCTTTATGGGAATCGGTGCGGAAAACCTTTCTTTTTCTTTTTAAAAATAAAAAAAATAAAAATAAAGGGTTAGTGCGGCTACCCTCAAGTCTTGATCAATGAAGTTGCCTAATATGTGAGGGAGACATTAAGCCCGATTACAATAAGTATCGAGAGAATGTCTCGAAATGGAATCATGAGTCTTTACAAAATTCTTGTATTCTAACATGCACTAATTAGTAAAGAGTGCTCTACTACTGCATTTGCTTTGACATAGCGATGACATAATGGAAAGATAACTTGATTGCAATCATGAAGCATAATTACCTTAATCACAAGCTTTCCTACTGTGTTGGTGCTGGAGAATAACTCCGGCAACACTTCGTATCATCCTGCCGCTAGGAGGCTACTCTCATCTAACAACGGCATGCCACCTCGCTAGTCTAGACAAGGCACATTGAGTATGTATACAGTAACCAAAATCACTTAACCCTTCTAAACAAAGATAGGGACTTATTAACGGCATTGTGCCACTAATTACTAAATAATAAAAATAAAATAAAACCAAAAAATAAAAGAGGACCAAGCAGGTCCAATGACTTAGGCCCATGGACTAAACCCAGGCCCAATTACTACCCTAGACAGCAAGAGGAGCACACCATCCCACTTTCTAGACCTAAAGGTATCCCTGCAACCCTACTGCCACCGCCACCGCCGCCGCCGTCACATCCTCTGCCCTCGCGCTAGCCATGGCTGAAACCTACCCTCCAACTTCGCCTCCTTAAATCTACACCATACCAGCTTTGGATTGATCGGAGCCATGTACGCAACAACCATGGCTAACATCCCGACCAATCACCAACCATCCGAAACCCTTTAAACCTCCGAACTCACCATCCAAATCGCAAACCACACCACCACGATCAAAGGCTTTTAGCTGTGCTTGGATGTGGACTACGAATTCAGATTGAACCAATTGTCAGCTGCTAAATCTTGATTGCTTGTGAGGGAACATGATGTGTCTACCACCATAATTTGAGGGAATTTGAAGCCAAAGACCTCCATGAGAATCCCACTATCCCAAGAAGGGAGAAGATGACCCATCTGGCTACCCTCCCTGTACGCTAATGTGGGAGGCGCTGCTGGACGAGAAGGTGTAGAGGTTTGAAAAAACTAGATTTTGGAAGAGCACCGTGTAGGGTTTTCTTTTCTAATTACTAGCAGGGCTAACCCACTATGTGTGTGGAGAGAAGATAAAGTAGTGAAAAAACTTCCTGTACAACTACTGCATATTCTGCTTTTTTTTTTTCTTTCTATTTTACAATTTACCATATTATCCTTACTGATTAATTATATTTCATAGTTTTTTAATATATATAAAGGTTAAATTAGTAAAAAATTTCTGTTTTGGAGAGCAAGCTCTCTTCTCTTAATAATAGTATAGATAAGTAATGGATAACGGTTTTTTTTTTCCCTTACAAAATGCAACTTTTAAAATGTCTTCAAATTCATATAATCTTTAATTGCAATTTTGTATTAAAAGAATTAGTATTTTAATAAATTAAGAACATGTAGGATATAGGATGAACAAACAATATATAAGGTGACAGCTGACAGGGTGTAGCTATTATATGAGATGGCCAAGTAGGTCCCTTATCTTCAATCCAAACTCCATAGTCTCACAAAAACCTTAGCCAAAATGATATCTTTAAAAAAATTAGACTCGAAAAAACTCTATCCGGGACCATGCAATAATTTCCCCTAGTCCAAATATTTTATGTCACAAAATAATAAATAATCTTCATTATTTTCAGGGCCAGATTACATGTTGCCCTTGCCATCAGAGACTGCAAATCCTCTTCTGCAAAACAAACTTATTGTACTTCTGATTGGCCGAAATCTTTGCAGCGTGGAGCTTGATCACTTGCACTTTTGTATAATATTTCAGCCTGAAGATTCCAAGTCAATGATTGAA
>BDJD01008404.1:7316-18924 GCA_002564525.1 Rosa multiflora | reverse complement strand
CGACGTAGGCAGGTGTGGGACGCGGGGTTTCCAGCCGGCGAGGACGTGGGTCGGCGCAGCTAGTTGCGGCGGAAGTGCTACACAATCACTGTGCGTTGGATCTAGGTTTTGGGCTTGCTGCAGCAACCTGCTGGACCTGGAGTTTGGGCTCTCTTTGGGAGCAGCTGGGCTCTGAATTTGGGCTAGGGTTTTGGCCTTGGCCCAACACTATGTTATTTAGTTTTTGACTAATTACAATAGTTTTTTAGTTTCGTCTATTTACAATAAGGTTCCATTTTCGGGACAGTGTAGGCACTTTTGTGCATCTAGTTTTTTGCATTTAGTCTAGTCTTGTCTACTTAACTCTCAGTGGATCTAGGTGTACACCAATTGAGGTCTCTAGGCAGCTACGTTTATTGGTTAAAGAGTTAGGTTTCTAGCGCCTCCGGCGTAGTACCAAAGGGGGATCCCCGCTATGTCTACGTATTGATTGTACAATGAGTGGGTCTAGTTTCTATGTACCGCTGTGGGTACTACCACTATCTTCTTGTCTGTTAATAGCAGCGGAATGGTATGTAATGGCCTATTCTGGCTTTCGATGAATATATTTTTCGCCTACTGGCTCCATTCTCAAAAAAAAAAAAAAATGAGTAGTGCTTGGCATGAATATATGCACGGAAATTCTAATAGAACTAGAACGTGCATACGTACTACATACTCAGGAAACATGACCTTCGATTTTGATAGAAGCTCTCGTCCATACAGAGTGAAGCACTCCAAAAGTATCACGATTCATGACTAAGGTCTGTGCGTTACTCCTTTGGTTTCACCACACCCCATTATAGATGAAGGCAAGTTTCCCAACCTGTCTATTCCTTCTGCAAACACCACACCCATTCCCATATAGAAATGAGACTCTATATGGCAATGGAAAGCCCACACACCTGGATTATCTGCCCTGAACCTCAAAGCTGTCCAACCGTATGGATGAACAGGCACAGTGTTCTTCATGATAGGATTCACCAAATTGTACTTCTTTGGGTCATTGTTGATGTCAACCTTTCTTTCCCATATCCGAGTACCCAAAAATCGTGACCATGCAAATGCCACGGATGCGTCTCGCTGTTGTCCGGAGTCATGGTGTTTGCATTTTGCAGGATTATGTCCACTGTTGTGTTGAACTGGAGCCTGTAAATCCCATCACTAGTTGTAGCATTGCTGTTGTTTGCCTTTTTGTAGATGTCATAGTTCACAAAGTCATACCCTTCCGGCGGAGGTGTTTGATCAAATGCATCAGTGAGGTTTTGTTGAAGTGCAATGAGATAAGGTGTGTGAGGAAGAGTGAATGAGACATTATTCACCGACCAGCGAGTATTGCCATTTATCTTGTTTTGGGTGTTGAGGAAAACAATGACTCTGTCTGGGCTTTGGGGAGGGGTGTGAATGAAATCTCGGTGTGCCTTAATGGCGAGACTTTGATTTAGTCGGGGCTGAACATCATTCCAAGCCGGCCCTGCTGGTGGTACTGTAGGAGGAGATCTTCGAGGATGGTTAGGATAGTAATTCAGAAAGGCTAAACCAGGTGCGGTGGTGGTGGTGACATTAAGGGTGTTGGTGGTGGTGGCATTTCGGCTAACAATGTTGGTTGTCATCCAATAATTTCTTGAAGGGTCTTGGTTAGGCGCCAAAGGCGACGCCTGAGGCGTCCAAGGCGCACGCGCAGGAATTTTTTTTTTTTTTTCGTTTTCTGAAATGACGTCGTTTAGGTTGTTTGAGGTTTAAAGCCCTCCTAGGTCGCGACTTGCAGCAGACAATAGCTGGGCTCTCCATTTCAGTAGCCGAACTTCCAGAAGGCAGCAAAATCATACAAATCTCTTCGAACCCATTAGTTTTCTGAATGATTCGGCTTTAACGGAGACTACTTTCACACTTGGAGTTCGAGTTGCAGACTTGGAGTTCGATTGTTGGAGAGTTGGAGTTCGATTCGCAGGAATGTTTGAAGATTTGAAGTATGATTCCAATTTTTGCTTTGTGAATATAAGATTGTTGATTGTTTCAATTAATTATAGGATAGTGAATTAATGATAGACTGATAGCTGCTCTGTAGTTAACATGAGCCATCTCAATTTGTTGCAGGAAATACTAAATCTTAGAACCCATTCATCTGAAGATTAGTGATCGACCAACCGTGATGCATATTTGAATCAAGGAGTTGAAAAGACCAGGGTTGAACTGTTGTATCAAGGTGATTTACAACTCCTTCGGAATTGCTTTGTATCATTGACTGAATGCATATATGTTGTTTGTTGTTCTTCAAATTCGCTGCCCAGATTTCAATTGACTCCTTGCCAAGATCATTGACTGAATGCATAGACTTGCTCTGTATGATTGTATCATTGACTGAATGAATAGACTTGTTTTTAGACTGTTATGCTTCTTAAAAGGTATGGGCTGCTGATTGTTGTGCTGCGATCACCCGGATAGCTACTTATGTACATATATATAGGCTGCTAATTGTTGTGCTGATTTCAATTGATGGCTACTTTTATATATAATTATATATTGATATGTTTGTAGAAGTTGATGTTTCTGAGAAGCATGTTGGCTCTGTTGGGGTAATTATATATTGATATGTTTGTAGAAGTTGATGTTTCTGAGAAGCATGTTGGCTCTGTTGGGGTAATTATATATTGATATGTTTGTAGAAGTTGATAATTATATATTGATATGTTTGTAGAAGTTGATGTTTCTGAGAACCTTAGTGAGCTATTGGCAAATTTGGTGACCGAGTTTCCTTTAGATTGATTTCATTAAGCAAATGGGAGATTTCAAAATACTTAAAGAGCTGCTGCTCCTGTATGTTTTAGAGGGCCTTTTCTTGCTTTTCTGAATACTCATATAGACTACAAATATTCTATTTAAACTAGGAGGGGATAATTCTAGAGAATAACAGAGTTCCAAGACGATGGAATTCTAGAGGACTCTAGCTATCACAGACAACACATTTAATGCTAGTCATCCACAGTCCATTGGAATTGTCAACAATTGTTCTTCACCTTTTTTTTGTTCAGAAAATTGCTGCTCTGCAATCAAAGAAATATATTTTACTTCTCTCTGACAGGACAGGCAATCAAAGAAATTGTTCTTCACCTTTTTATTTATGTACTGCAGAAATTGTTCTTCACCTTTTTTTACTTCTCTCTGACAGGACAGGCAATCATATGCTTCTAGTACTTCATTTATTGTGAGTGAATTCTTATTCTTTTGGTTGAATCATAATGTGGTATGTATAAGAGTAGAAATTACATGAATATAGGTGATTAATACGTAAGGCTTACGCCTTATACGCCTTATGCCTCAAGGCTGCAAGGCTCTCCCGAAAACGCCTCGGGTACGCCTTCAGCGTTTTAAAACATTGGTTGTCATCCAATAATTTCTTGAAGGGTCTTGGTCTGCTTTTATTAGAACCGAATATGTCTCACCGGAATATATGAACAGGTTCTTTACAACAAATGGCTCTACATAATGCCCATCTGCTTCAACCACTGTCAAATTATGACCCTGCATCATAGAGTTTCAATGTTAATTGTATGCTTCTGGTAAACAATTTTCAAACAGAATTTTCTACAATACTGTGTTATGTTATGTTGTCAAATTGTACATGTTAAATAAGTCCTTTTATATAAACTTTGTATCTATATTGATAACGTGACAGCATAGCAAATTAGCATTAGCGGATCAACTTAAACCGCATAATATGTATGGTTGGAAATACATGAACATATATGATTTACCTCTATTTGGAAACTGAGGGCTGATAGAGCAGTCAAACTAGCAATCCTTAGTCGATAAGTTTTGCCAGGGACTACAGTCACTGCATAAGGAGAGCAGTCAGGACTAGTTGTGTTACAAACACCAGGTTCTAAGGTTGGAGTGGCGATGCTAGAGCAGTTGAATCTTCCTTTGCCTTGTATCAAAAGTGACTGAAATTTACAAGAAAGGAAAACTGATTAGCAACCAGAGTTACAATGGGAAATAGTGGTTAAATTTATTACCAAAAACTGTTGATGGAAGTTACCTGAGGTTCCCCAACCCAGACAAAAGGATTGGAAGATAGTCCGACCGCATGTTCATAAGTGCTTTTGTGGTACCAATCATTGAGTATGATGCTTCGATCATAATCGTAGAGGAAGGGCTCGGATTCTCCTTCAGGAAGCGCTACTCGAATTGATCCATATAAGCCAGCTTCTCTTTGCATTCCATAGTGAGCATGGTACAGATAAGTTCCAGGCTATAAAAAGGCAAATCATATAAAGATCAGTATAACTTGAACTTGATTTATGTATAGAGTGCTTAATTTTGATTGTTTCAAAAAGGGTCATCGACTCAAAACACTAAAATGAGCAAAAATTATCCCCCACTTACTCCAACAATAGATTTTCATTTCTACTAATCCAATTTAAATTGAAATGACAATTTTGCCTTCAATCTAATTAATAAACTACAACCACACCTCACTCTCATCCCGAACTCTTTCTCCTCTCTCTCTCTTCCGTGCGCGCCGTTGAGGCTCGGTGCTGACTCTCTCTGCCCTCTGCGCCATTGTAGAGGCTCCACGCCGTCTCTGTCTCTCTCCTCCGTCGGAGCTCCACGTGGCGCCGTCTCTCTAGAGTACTGCGTTACTAGTAATTCACGAATCAACCAGACAGATAGCAAAGTTGGATAGGCCTTCATCATTTTGGTACTAAGATTCAGTTTGAGCGGGGCAGCGGGCGATGATCAGATCAGAACTTATTGCCGGTTTTATAGCCAATACGTATTCGGTTTTCTCTTCTATTCAATCCAATGTTCTACAGCTTTAGTATTATAATTAATTATAGATGGTACCACGTTTGTTGACTTGTTCAGCGCCGATGCATAAAGTCCAGCTTTGCATTGTTAACTAATACCAAAAAAAAAAAAAAAAAAAAGGTCCAGCTTTGGATTAACAACGTTGCTTTTGTTTTTTGTATCAACAAAAACTTTCCTTTTATTTTAAAATCTAGAGCCTCTAATAAAAATAAATAAATTAAAAAAACTGAAATGATTCTTTGCTAGTTGGATAAAAAAAAAAAAAAACACCATGTGCTTGCTCTTTCTTCTATTTCTTTTTGATAAAATAGGGCAGAAGGCCTATAAGGAAAGGAAAAAAAAGAAAAAAAAAAGTTTTATTGGGGGCAATAGACATTTTGAATTAATGTAATTTTCTCTTTTTTTTTTAATCAAATTTTTATTTATCTAAATTTATTAAGATTAGTTCATATTCTGACAACTGAAAATTCTATTAGGGGGCAATAGAGGTTTATTGCCCCTCTATTGCCCCCAATAGACTTCTATTGGAGGCAATAAACATTTCTGGCGGGCGATGACCGAATTCCGGCGAAAGTTGGCCGGAATCCGGCGAAGTCTCCTATGGTTTCTCTCTCTCTCTCTCTCTCTCTCTCTCTCTCTCTCTCTCTCTCTAAGTAACAAAGGGGTGAGGGTAAAAAAAAAAAAAATTAATGGGGTATTTGGGAAGACTTCCTTAGAGTGTTTTAGGTAAAGGGAAATTAAAAAAACTTAAGGGAGTTTCTATTCATACCTCCAAGATTGGTATTTGGACCTCTCACTTTTTCCAAGTAATAGTTGACTTTGTCAACTCATATCAAATTACCAACAAATACACAAAAGATGGGAGAAAAAAAAAATAATAAGAAGAACAACTTGGACAAAACTTTCTGCTCCAACATAAACCCTAAAATCATTAGCAACAGTTATTCTTTATCTCTCAAACGTCAATCTCAGAGGTGGGATTCTACTCCCCGACTCAGAGGTGAGATAGAATCTATCAAGCTTGATACCTAGTTAGAAAGTTATACCTAGTTTTAGCTTCTTTTCTGTCAGTTTTTTACTTAGAAATTTATACCTAGTTATCTAATAGAAATTTGAATATTTATGTTTGACCATTGAACAATCATATAATTTTCTACTTAGAAATTTATGCCTAGTTATCTAGTAGAAATTTGAATATTTATGTTGACCTTTGAACAATCATATGATGATTATGCACATTCATATGTTCTAGAGTACCTAGCTAACTTTTGAACTTTTGATATAACTCGTCAACGTCACATGCACAAGTTCATGGAAGAAACACTAAAATACATATGGAATTAAAGAAATAAAATAGTAGCGACAAAATTACGTGAGAGAGAGAGAGAGACTACCACCTGGAGAATTTTTTAATTTTTTTTAAAGGTAAAATAGGATTGTGAATTGTTCAAAAATTGAAGGAGGTCCATTTACTGATTTTGGAGGTATGAATAGAATCTAAAAAAAAAAAAAAGACTTTTATTGATTTTATTGGGCAATGGGCATTTTGAGAAAATTAGGGAGGTGTAGATAGCATATTGGTTATTTTTAAAAGTAAGTTGGAGGTCTATTAAATGGAGAGGTCCAAATACCAATTTTGGAGCTATAAATAGAAGCTCCCAAAACTTAATGGGGTAAGTGGGAAAAAAATCCCTACAAATGAGGTAAATGGACAAATACCCTTTCAAAAAAGTAGTCTCTATATATATTTGTTATGCTTATGTACCCATAAGGAAAAATGTGTTTTTGAGAACCACTTTAAATTACTTATTGGAGAAGAAGCACCTGATTTCTAATGAATCTCTTCAATGTAAGTGTACATACTACTAGATAGTTGACTAGGTTTAGCAGTCAACTGGGGCCCATAGGAAAGACCCAGGTACCAGACCACGGGTCGGGTTCACATCCCCCCTGGATGGTTCGCGTCAGGGACGGCACCCTGGGCACAGAGGGGTCTGGACCTGATCAACGCAGTCCATCTAAATATACACCAAAAGGCTAATATGGCTGCAAGGGGACAACATGCGTCCCACATCGAAGATAGGGGAAACCCCTTTCCCTTGCTCAAGTATTAAATCATCAGCGCAACCATCTTTTACGGGTAATAACTCATTCATCCACTATTTGTATAGTTCAATATATATATTAGTATCTTACTCAGGCATCGGAGGGGTATAAACCGTCAGATACGGTTCATCCCTCTAACACTGTATTCCTGGTAGAAGATCAAAGAGTTGGATCGGTACCCCACGCGGTATAGCATTCTGAGTGAGGTACCCAGAGAAAGCCACCAGAAACAGTAAGGGGTCTATTTGAGAATTCCTTTTCAGAATTTTTTTTTTTTTTTTTTTTTGGGCTTTCGTTAAAAGCCAAAAAAAGAAAAGAAAATAATAATAATAATAAATAGAAGTGCTTTAGAGGAAGGGCTACAAGCTTTTCTGTCCACAGTCCCTATCAAGCAGTTTTAACGTAAATAACTCATAAACAGAGCTCCTAAAGTTCATTGCAGAAAGTTCCAAATTAACTTACCCTCTCAACAACAAACTGATATTTGAAAGTGTCTCCAGGCAATATTGGACATTGAGTCACTCCTTCGGCTCCATCACTCCATGGAGTTCCAATCTGCAACATGTAACAGAAACAAATTAGATACAAAACACTGGTTCGAAACACGAATATTCGAGGTAATCAAATATAATGATAGAAATTTGGAGTATTGACGTACCTGTCTGATACCATGCCAATGTATGGCTACATTTTCTGTTAACAAACTATTCTTTAGCTCCACGACGACAGTGTCTCCCCGCTGAGCAAGTATGGTTGGTCCCGGAGTTTTGCCGTTGGTGGTGATAACAAGTTTCTTAAAGCAATCAGGGGACTTGTACTCGTACTTCACCTCCCATTTGTATTGCCTAATCCTAGCCTCCACTGCTGGAATCACAACCAGACAGCAGAAGAGTAAACACAAACCCAATAACTTAAAAATACAGCTATTTCTCTGTAAAAGCGCAACCATTTCTTAAAACTTTGGAGGACACTGATATTATATTTTGATGAAAGGGCTTTGGAGCGCAGCTCCATTTATAGTAGTCTTGGTCAATTTTGGTGGCTAAGCAACTTGGTCTTTTTTGTTCTTTTGCATGTAATAATTTGATGGAAATTTCTTTTGGATAAAGACGTCTTTATTGTTTTTCCAAGTCAGACAGAAAATTGTTCTGTTCATAGCCAACTCTTGGTTGTTAAATAATTGGGTCCTTGACGCAAATCACTAAAATAAATAAAAATTATCTCACTTATCCCAACAAGAGATTTTTATTCCCACTTATCAATTTTAAAATAAAATAAATTTTGCCCTTCATATAATTAAAAAAATTGCATCTATGCCACTCTTCTCTCTCTCTCTCTCTCTCCGATATGCAATCTCCACGCCTGACGACGACGAAGAAACTCCGGTCGGAGCTACCTCGCCGGAGTCAAACTGCATCGAGAATGCAGAACTCAAACTCTGATCGAAGCTACCTCGTCAGAGTCCTTGAAGCCGTCCGATTGATCACCGATCCCGAGGGCCTTCTCCTCCTCTCGAAGCAGCGACGAACAATCTCAGCCGGTGCTCTCTCTCTCTCTCTCTTAGTTCAACGACTACGTCGGCGGTGTGCTTCGGCTTCCTTGCGATGTGCTTTCTCTCTCCTTCCTCTCTCTCTCTCTCTCTGAGTTCAACGACTACGTCAGCGGCGTGCTTTGGCTTCCTTGCGATGTGCTCTCTCTCTCTTTCCTCTCTCTCTCTCTCTCTCTCTCTCTCCACGTCTCCGACTTCAAACTTGGTGACAAATTTCGATCCAGAAAGGACTGGCAAATGTGAGGATCAAGGAGTTGGGGCCGGCGTCGTTGTTGGATGGCTTCTTGGGTGCCCAAATCAGGTTTTTTATTTTTATTTTTTAAAGTAATGGGGCAGAAGGAAAGAAAAAAATATATTTTGAATGTCTATTGGAGGGAAATAGACGTTTTGAATTGATATAGTCTCTTCATTATTTTCTTTAATCAAAGTTTATTTGTCAAATTTTAAGAAAATTAGTAGGGGTGGGTTCGGTACGGTACCGGACCTTAAAGCCCAATACCACGTACCGTACCAAACTAAGTTGGTACACAAAATAGCCTACCATTACCGGCCACAGAAGTCGGTATACCAACTTCTCGGTATACCGAGATCTCGGTTGGTTGGGTCTAGTACCGAGTTTAAGATTGGGCCAGATTTCAGCTAAGGCCCAACTAAAATTTTAAAAGCCCAAACCTGCCAGCAAATAAAAAAATGCAATCCTCACATCAATTTAAAGGCACAACCTGGATATGAACATGAAAAATAAGCTAAAAACTCTCATACATCAACTTCACTACTTGAGTTCATCACTTATTCACTTCAGTTCATCCCCTTCATCACTCCATAGTTCATACAAATTTTAAGTCAATAATTCATAGTTCACACTTCACACAAATGAATCAAAATATCAAATGATACAATAACTAAGTGCAATAGTTGAAAACAAAGTGTTCAAGGACTCAAAGTTCATCTCATCATCACTTCATATTTGCTTGCTGCCTTGCTGAGTTGTTGTGCTCCCTCAAATTCAGTTTCTGCAAATTCACACTTCATAGGATGTTTCTGCAAATTCAGTTATGTTGAAAATAATAAGAATGCTGGCAGTTGGCAGATTTAGTCAATGAAATTGAATTTAGGCAGTTTCATCCCAAACTATCAATGAACAAGAGAGCTCACGATGTAGGCTGGTAGGCATCAGTTTGTGTAGAGTCGGTATTGGTCAATGTTGCCTCCACTCCTTGATTAAAAGCATTTTCTGCAAAATAACAAAGATGAGGTTAAAAACAATATCATGAGTCATAAAATAAATAATCAGAAAATATGAAAAACAAACTTAAAATTTATCCAAGGCATCTAATGTGACCCTAAGATTCTCCTCAAGTTTTAAGCTGAAATTACTGTAAGCTAAAGTTTTGGACAATCTGTCCATGTAAAGACTGGCAATGACAAACTAAGTAAAAAGGGACCAAATTGATAACAAGGAAAGTTACTCACCACCATTCACAAGCCTCACAAAGCAGAGCCTAGCATGGTCTCTAAGTTAAACGAAAACCCGAATTTCTAATTGCACTTATTCTATTACCAATTAGAGCTGCATGAACTACAGACAACCATCAACTCCCCCAAACTTGCTTTTCCCCCAATCTCCCAAAACAAAAGATACCAGCTTTGATTGAACAACCCAGAAAAAGCAATACAATTTGATCAAAAATAGAACAGATAAACATGTTCGTTATTCATTCAACAATGTTTGCCTCACACGAAACTCAGAAACAGCTCAACATGAGATGTATCTATTACTCATAAATCAAACCCACCACAATTGCTACAAATCAAATCTACAGACAATTATCAATTATCAATACGAATTAATGAATTATACCTTCAATTGTGCAGTGACTTTGCCTTCGTCTCCCTCAAAGCCTCAAACAGTCAAACACTCAAACTCAGTCCTCGGTCCTCTTGTTCCTACAAGCACGGAAGGGAAACCATGAAAACCCAGAACATATTGGTAAAGAAACCATGAAAACCCAGAACTCATAGATACCACTTGAGATCCAGGTGCATCTAGCTAAGATTTCACAAAATCAAATGAGTCTCAGGGAAAACTCACCGGCCGTAGGCCACTAGGACATGAATCTCTTATCTCTGGGTTCGATTCTTGGATAGTTCGACTTCAAAGGGCTGAAGGAGAGGTCGAGAGGCGGAGAGGCCGAGAGGGTTCGAGTCTGAGAGAGACTGAGAGAGGGCTCGATCTGAATTGTGTATTGAGATACCCCCCTTAGGGTTTGGAAAATTTAAAATCGAACGGTTATAATTTAATATGAAATAAAACTAATAATAATCAACGGTTCAGATCGATAAATATAAAATATATTTAAATAAATAAATAATATATACAATATACGGTTCGGTACGGTATACCGTATATGTCTAAAAATCAGTACCAATACCGTACCAACATATCTCTCTCGGTTCGGTACTACCGTACCAAACTTTCGGTAACCGATATGGTCGGCTACCAACTTTCCCGGTTCGGCTCGAACTCGATTGGTTGGTTTGTCTCGGCTGAAAATGCCAGCCCTAAAAATTAGTTCTCATTCCAGCTATCGAAAATTCTATTGGGGGGCAATAGATGTCTATTGCCCCTCTATTGGGGGGGGGGGTAATAGAATCCTATTATGGGGCAATAAACCTTTCCGACGACCTCTTTAGGGACCTCCGGCGAGGTTTTCAGAAAAGTTTAGTGGGCGGCGGCCGGATTCCGGCGAAAGTTGGCCAAATCTGGCAGTCTGTGACTGGGCTCCGACAAAGTCTCCTATAGTTTTTTTTTTCTCTCTCTCTCTCTCTCTCTAGGTAACAAAGGGGTGAGGGTAAAATAGTCTTTAAAAAAAAACAAAAAAAGAAAAAAAAAACTTAATGGGATATTAGGGAAGACTTCCTTAAAGTGTTTTGGGTAAGGAGGAATTAAAAAAAAATTAATAGGGTAAGTGGGAAAAAAACCCCTAAAAATGGGGTGAATGGGCAAAAACACTAAACAATTTCAAGAAAAATAAAAGGCTCATAACCCTAGACACAAAAAAAAAAAAAAAAAAAAATTTTCAAAGACAACTTAAAACTCGGTTTAAGATTCTCAAAATTAAA
>BDJD01008398.1:39664-65680 GCA_002564525.1 Rosa multiflora | reverse complement strand
ATGTCATGAAGTCCCAACTTGGAAACTAAAGATTCAAAACTATCTCTTCCCAATGCATTTGTGAAAATGTCTGCGATTTGTAGAGAAGAAGGAACATATTTAGTAGAAATCAATCCGGCTTGTAGCTTCTCTTGAACCACATGACAATCAATCTCTATATGTTTTGTTCTTTCGTGAAAAACCGGGTTGTAGGCAATATGTAATGCAGCTTGGTTGTCTCAATACAAAGAAGCAGATTTATCTTGAATAATATGAAAATCTTGTAAAATGTACCTCAACCAAGTTAATTCTCGACAAGTCATAGCCATAGCACGGTACTCGGCTTCTGTAGATGAACACGCCACATTACTTTGCTTCTTAGATTTCCATGAAATCAATGAATTACCAAGGAAAACAGAATATCCAGTTGTTGACTTTCTTGTTGTTGGACAACTTGCCCAATCGAAGTCACAATAAGCTTTTAAAGCCAAATCATTTTCTGATGGAAAGAAAATGCCTCTACCCGGATTTCCCTTAATAAAATGCAATACTCTCATGGCAGCTTCCATATGAGGTTTCCTTGGCTGATTCATGAATTGGCTAAGAATCCGAACAGAATACACAATAGCTGGTCTTGTCATAGTGAGATAAATGAGTTTCCCAATCAATCTCCGATAACGTGTGGGATCTTTAAGAATTTCCCCATTTGTAGGTGTAAGCTTTAAATTTTGTTCCATTGGAAAATGACATGGACGTGCTCCTGTAAGACCAGCATCAAGTAGAATATCTAATGCATATTTTCGTTGAGAAACGAAAATTCCTTTCTTGGACCGTGAGACTTCAATGCCCAAGAAATATTTAAGATTGCCAAGATCCTTTAAGCGAAATTCCTTAAGAAGAAATGCCTTTAATAATTCAATGGCTTTGGGATCATTTCCAGTGAGCACAATATCGTCAACATAAATGAGCACATCAGTGAAAGAATTACCAACCACAAGTGTAAATAATGAATAATCAGCCTTGAATTGCCTGCAACCAGCCTTTTGAATAGCATTGAAAAATTTGGAGAACCAATTTCGGGAAGCTTGTTTAAGACCATACAATGACTTATTTAGTCGACATACTAGATTCTCCCCCTGTCGACTGAATCCAGGTGGAGGAAACATATAAACCTCTGCATGAAGGTCACCATGAAGGAACGCATTTTGTACATCCATTTGATGAAGACTCCAATTTCGGGAGGCAGCAATAGCAAGGAGACACCTAAATGTGGTGAGCTTGGCAGTGGCTGAGAAAGTCTCACAATAATCCACTCCATCAACTTGGGTGTAACCTTTGGCAACGAGGCGGGCCATGTAACGTTCAATGGTGTCATCTGAATTATACTTGATCTTGTACACCCATTTGCAGCCAATGGGTTCCTTGCCGAGAGGAAGAGGAGTGTGAGGGTGACTTTGTGATTTGGACTTTTGCAGCAAGACCCTCTTGATTAAGCAAGACTAGGCCCAAAATTGTTCAAAGGTTGGACCTAAGAACAACTTTGTTGTAACCCGCTAGATGATAATAGCAGCTATTTGGCATAATGATAACAGTAGCGATTGGAGTTAATTTCATAAGAATAGAACTTATAGGTGGATATGATGTGGGAGCTAGATGCTTGAGCTAGAGTTTAGGAGAGAGAGAGAGAGAGTTCCAGCAATGACATGATTTCTGGGTTTTGGGTTAAGGTTGGTTGGGAGGAATTGATGGCTAGGGATTCAGAGATAGAGCTTGATCTCTAGCTTGCTATTTCTGGGTTGTTGTGGCTTGCTTCCAACAGCGATGAACCCGCCTTTTATAGTGGAGATACGAGGGGAAGATTCGTGCTAAGAACCTAGGGTTTTGAAGTGGTATTCTTAGTTTTGGTAGGATAATCCTAAAGGTTTCAACTTTTGTTTTCTCCATGAAACCAAAAGGGTGAAAGTTGGGTCTTGCTATGAGAGTGAAGGTCGGTGGTATAGGCAGAGGGCGGTGAAGATTCTAGATTTTGTGCTGTTGTGATCTTTGAGGGATTCTAATCCCTTATTTTCTGCTATTGTAAATTGTAATCACAAAGTTTGAGGGCTATTGGAAATTGAAACGGGATTGCTGGGTATATGAATCAAAAAGCTTCTCCATGGATTCTGGGTTCTTGCTAAAAATGGTGAAGCACCAATCCCAGCAGCAATCTTGTGGAGCGATATTTCTGGTTTGGGGGAAGAAGATGGTTTCAATGGGCTTTGGGCTAGAAGCTGCTGTAATGGACTTTGCGTAATGGACTTTGAGTAAAGAAATAACTCTAGTGGGCTTTAGGTTTTGTTGGGCTTGCTTTCACCTCTCTACTAGCCTTTGTTAAGATTCTAGACCCTCAAGCATGAATTTTGGTCCCCAAGCCCAAAATTGTCGATAGGCCTTAACTTAACAATAGGCCTCACAGAATCCGTTACCTTCCACACCACATCCCTCCGTATAAGCCCCAAACGTAGCTTGGGTCTACGAGTATTGCATGGTTAATAAGCGTGTTGGCTCCTTTGAAAATGCATGTAAATTGTTTGAGTATTTGGGCTTCTCCTATCGCTTGCTAAATAGAGAACTTCCTTTTGACGTGAAATGGGCTTGCTCGAAGGCCCAAGTAGGTTACGAGGTTGATGACTCGTTCCCTTTGCTTGTCACTCGTTAAATTTGAACTTGTGAAAATTTGGGTGTCAACATTAGCCCCCTTGATTATGTAGGTCTTGTGACCTTGTTACGGGCTACATAATAAAAAATTCGAAGACTTATTGAATGATTGTATATAAAATTCTTTCTTCTTTTGTTTTTTTTTTAGTTGGGTTGGCCTGCATATCTTATTGATACGGCCCATGACTTATCAAGCTTCCCATGTGACAACGGATCTTCATCATCATTGGTCTCCTAGTTAGAAGAGAGACGTCCTACTTTTCAGTTACTTTCCTTCTCGGAAAACGACATTGGCGTGTAAAGTCTTTTTCTTTTCTCCTCGTTTTCTTCCATATTTTTTTTATTTTCTCCAGACATCTTTCTTCTCAAGCGTCAGACTCTTGTTCTGAGGAGAGAAATCAAACTCCTTTGGCTTGAATGTCCCTATTCTCACGCTCTTACATCTGGCTAGTTGCAGAGCCGATTTGCGACTTCGTTCGTGCTTGGTAGGCTTGTCAGATTGCTTCCTCTTTGCTTGGGGTAATCATCTCCATCCTTTGTTATCTCTTTCTTTTTCTTCCCTTTTTCTCTTTTTTTTTTTTTTGATTTGATACCTGCCGTTATTGTAATCTCATGTTGGCTAATGCGATATCAGTTCCCCAATATTGCTGATTCGCTGTCATGATTGACTCGTTGATATTGCATGTTCTATTCTGGTGTTATCAATCCTGCTGTTGCGATTGCTTGTCGCTTTAGTTATACTGATTTGTTGTTGTGATCGATCGCTGCTGTGATCAATTTTGCTGCTGTGATTGATTCGCTACCACACGCTTTGGAGGGTACACAAACTGTAAGTATTTCTTCCCATTCCCTAGCCTCAGAACGCATCCTGATTTGTTTCTCTTTTTTTTTTTTTACTGCTGTGATAGCAATGAAGTTGGCACAGCAAGGTATTGTTGGCTATGTAAATTGTGTTTTGCTGTGATTGCTGTTAAACATGATGGAGCTTGCTGTTAGTTTGCTTGGTTCATCATGTTAAGACATGCTTATTAGCTTGGTTGGGGTATGTGGATTCAATAGTTTCAATTTTAGCTTAGCCCTTTGCTTGAAGTGTGATTATGAATTGGTTGAGCATGGAGTGGCCTGGATTCCCTTCTTTTTTGCATTATGCGTGGAGTTTTACTACTGTGATTGCAATGGAACATGATGCAGCCTGGTATCATATAGTTTAGTTTATCATGTAAATTGTGCCTGTTAGCTTGGATTGACCATGTTGGCTTTACGGTTTTAATTTTGCTCGGTCTCTTGCTTGGCATGTAATGGTTAATTGATTCAAAGTCAATTGCTTGTGAATAGCGTGCTATGATTCAATGGCTTGGTCTTCCTTCTTTCTTTCTCTTTTTTTGTTTTTAGAAATATCTCATTGTATGTGCAGGTCCCTGTATCTTTCTAACACACTATGGCTCCCGAGGTATCCAGTCTAGTCGATCATAATTTTGTGCTTGAGGATGGTCAATTGCTTGTGAATATCGTGCTGTGATTCAATGGCTTGGCCTTCCTCCTTTTTTTCTCTTTTTTTTTTTTTTATAGAAATATCTCATTGTATGTGCAGGTCCCTGTATCTTCCGAACACACCATGGCTCCCCAGGTATCTAGTCTAGTCGATCATCATTTTGTGCTTGAGGATGGTCAATTACTTGTGAATAGCGTGTTGCATGTGATTCAATGGCTTGGCCTTCCTTTTTTTTTTTTTTTAGAAATATCTCATTGTATGTGCAGGTCGTTGTATCTTCCTAACACACCATGGCTCCAGAGGTATCTAGTCTAGTCGATCATCATTTTGTGCTTGAGGATGATCTTAAAAGAGAGTTTAAAGGGAATTTTGAAACCTCCAGAGATGTCAGTCTTAAGCAGATTTCCAAGTTACAAATTGAGAGAGGGGATTTTCCGGCAGTCCCCATAAACTTTGAGTATCCTTGTGGTTTGGTTACGGGGTTGCCGCCATGGGTTGACAATGAGCTAAAAGACGAGACCACGAGAATTAGACTTTCAGAGGCTGCTGTCCTATCTTCTGTGTTCATCTCTGCTCGCTGTGACATCAACAGGGATGTGGAGTCCCTTCGTCATGTAGTTGGAAGGTGGAATCCTCATACGCATGCATACCTTTGTTTGTGAGTGGGGAGAGTTTACCCCTACTTTGGAGGATGTCTTCAACATTATGAGGCTTCCCATTACTGGTTCAGTCAACCCCCTTGGTTTTGATTTTAACTTAAAGAAGTTGCAGGTTCTTGTAGAAGGGGCCTCCAGTGTCAAAGGATGTAAACACCGTTTCAAATTGGGTGAAGCATTTTTGGGGTGTTACTAAAAATGGGGTGTTTGTCCCTGGTAAAGGCTTCAATTCTGGTTTCCGTTTGGAAGCAATGCTATCTTTGTGGTTAACCAAATTTGTTCATTGAGTTCTCTTATGAGTATGTTGAAGAGCGCGTGTTTCCCTTGGCAATTGCAATAGCAGCAGGCAAAAGGTTGCCTCTAGGACCAATGTTTCTTGGTCATGTCTATCGTTTGCTTGACTACATCGTTGTTGACGAATTAGATAGTGTTGTTCGGTGCGGAGTTACTACTTTGGTTTCTACCACCTTTATGCAAGTATTCATCTGGGAATGGTTCAAAGGACTAAAGGTGGAGCCTCTGACCATGAGTCTATCCTTGGAATTGTACAACAACGACAAGGAAGGTAGCAAGCAAGCACAGACTGAATATTTGCCGCCGGTACTTCCTCTGCTGTGTCGCTGGTTCAAAAGGAGACAAGATAAGACAGTGTTTGCCCCGAGTATGTTGGATGATGTAAGTAATTTCATTTGGCAGCCCTATCTCCAGCCTTCTGAGTTTGAGACCTTTTCATTTTCTGGTAGAGAAGGGCAGTGTGCTACGGCTCTTGGTCGTGTTGAGCTCTACTTGACTATTTGCCCAAATTTTATCCAATCCATCAGCGAGGATAAGAAGGACTTGAATTTTTCACTGTTGTTTATTCTCCTGATAGAGTGATGCGGCAACTCGGTTACCTTCAAGATGTTCCCTCGCCTCCACCTCACTCTCTTAACTCGAAGATCATGAATCTTTCTCATAAAGCGTAGATGTGTCCTTGATTTCTCTGGCAGAATTGTAGACCTCCCATCTCAGTTACCAGGGAATGCTGCAAATGCTAACGTTTCCCATCCTTATAATTGCTATTGGAGGGCGGTGCTGTGCAGGCTGAGGCTCTTTGTGGAAGCTGGCAACCCTTAGCTAGAGTTGTGACCTATTATCAGCAGTATGTTGGCTAGCCCCAAGACTGTACTAACTTATGCTAAAAAGCATAATCTCACGTATACTGAAGTGTACAGCGATGGTACTAGAAAGATTGTCGGCTATTTAAAAGGTTTTGAAGCTAAGAGTGCGAAGAGAGAAGGAAGGAAGCATGACAAGAAGGCAGGTGATAAGGGTAATGCAAAGGAACAAAACACCCAGAAGCCTATTCGGCACTCCAAGCCCAAAGTGGATTTTGACAAGTTCATGCATACGACCTGTCATGGAGTCAAGTTGATGATTCCCCCAAGCACGTTGCTGCAAAAGAACCAGGAGGTGAAGTAGAAAGCAGCTTCCACTTCCCAAACAAGTGGTACTTCTCATGCAAAGCAAGCAAATGCTACGAGTTTTGAAGTGAAAAAAGGGACAAAGAGGAAGGCTGATGTAGATTCTGGTGTCCATCTTCGTCGAAGCAGTTGTGTAAAGTCTATGAGTTCTCCTTCCCCTCGTGGTCCTCCAGTTTATCTTGAGTTGCCTGAGTCGTCTGATCACGGAGAGGATTCTCAAAGGGGTCCAATTGATATTTCTAAAGAAGACCATACTAATTTTTCAAAAGGGGCATCTGATCATGTGCCTGAAATGCTTCCCATGGACGTAATTAATCAAGATAGTGACGATCAGGTTGTTTCTTCTTCTTCCTTCCCTTTTTTTGTAACGACTTCTCCCCTTCTTCCTTTTTTTTTTTTTTTTTTGCAAAGTTTTTTTTTTTTACAAAAAAAAAAGCGGTAAGTGAGCAAGAAGGGATGTTGCGCACTTGCTTACCACCATCACTCATGTCTTCATCTCCGACAACCTATGAAAGAGAAGCAGTTTTAGCTCCCTTCGAAAAAAAAAAAAAACAAGAAGAATGGGAGAAGTCGTTACAAAAAAAAAGGGAAGGAAGAAGAAGAAACAATCTGATCGTTACCATCTTGATTAATTACATCCATGGGAGGCATTTCAGGCACATGATCAGATGCCTCTTTTGAAAAATTAGTATGGTCTTCTTTAGAAATATCAGTTGGACCCCCTTGAGAATCCTCTTTGTGATCAGATGACTCAGGCAACTCAAGATAAACTGGAGGACCACGAGGAGAAGGAGAACTCATAGACTTTACACGACTGCTTCGTCGAAGATGGACACCAGAATCTTCATCAGCCTTCCTCTTTGTCCCTTTTTTTCACTTCAAAACTCGTAGCATTTGCTTGCTTTGCATGAGAAGTACCACTTGCTTGGGAAGTGGAAGATGCTTTCTTCTTCACCTCCTGGTTCTTTTGAAGCAACGTTCTTGGGGGAATCATCAACTTGACTTCATGACAGGTCGTATGCATCAACTTGTCAAAATACACTTCGGGCTTGGAGTGCCTAATAGGCTTCTGGGTGTTTTGTTCCTTTGCATTACCCTTATCACCTGCCTTCTTGTCATACTTCCATCATTCTTTCTTCGCACTCTTAGCTTCAAAACCTTTTAAATAGCTGACAATCTTTCTAGTACCATCGCTGTACACTTCAGTATACGTGAGATTATGCTTTTCAGCATAAGTTAGTACAGTCTTGGGGCTAGCGAACCTACTGCTGATAATAGGTCCCAACTCTAGCTGAGGGCTGCCCGCTTCCACAAAGAGCCTGAACCTGCACAGTACCCCCCTCCAATAGCAACTATAAGGATGGGAAACGTTAGCATTTGTAGCATTCCCTGGCAACTGAGATGGGAGGTCCGCAATTCTGCCAGAGAAATCAAGTACACATCTACTCTCCGTATGAGAAAGATTCATGATCTTCTTGTTAAGAGAGTGAGGTGGAGGCGAGGGAACATCTTGAAGGTAACCTAGTTGCCGCATCACTCTATCAGGAGAATAAACAACAGTGAAAATATCCAAGTCCTCTTTATCCTCGCTGATGGATGGGATAAAATTTGGGCAAATAGTTAAGTAGAGCTCAACATGACCAAGAGCTGTAGCACACTGCTCTTCTCTACTAGAAAATGAAAAGGTCTCAAACTCAGAAGGCTGGAGATAGGGCTGCCAAATGTAATTACTTACATCATCCAACATACTCGGGGCAAACACTGTCTTATCTTGACTCCTTTTGAACCAGCGACACAGCAGAGGAAGTACCGACGGCAAATATTCAGTCTGTGCTTGCTTGCTGCCTTCTATGTCGTTGTTGTACAATTCCAAGGATAGACTCATGGTCAGGGACTCCACCTTTAGTCCTTTGAACCGTTCCCATATGAATACTTGCAGAAAGGTGGTAGAAACCAAAGTAGTAATGCTGCACCGACCAGCACTCTCTAATTCATCAACAACGATGTAGTCAAGCAGACGATAGACATGACCATGAAATATTGGTCCTAGAGGCAACCATTTGCCGGCTGCTATTGCAATTGCCAAGGGAAACACGCGCTCTTCAACATACTCATAAGAGAACTCAATGAAGACAAATTTGGTTAACCACAAAGATAGAATTGCTTCCAAACGACAACCAAAATTGAAGCCTTTACCTGAGACAAAAACCCCATTTTCAGTAACCCTAAAAAAATGCTTCACCCAATTTGAAAAACAGTGTTTACATCCTTTGACACTGGAGGCCTCTTCTACAAGAACCTGCAACTTCTCTGAGTTAAAATCAAAACCAAGAGGGTTGACTGAACCAATAATGGGAAGCCTCATAATGTTGAAGACGTCCTCCAAAGTAGGGGTAAACTCTCCCCACTCACAAACAAAGGTATGCGTATGAGGATTCCACCTTTGAATTACATGTCGAAGGGACTCCACATCCCTGTTGATGTCACAGCGAGTAGAGATGAATACAGAAGATAGGACAGTAGCCTCTGAAAGTCTAATTCCTAGCCATCAATTCCTCCCAACCAGCCTTAACCCAAAACCCAGAAATCAGGCCATTAATGGAACTCTCTCTCTCTCTGCTTAACTCTCAGACATCTAGCTCCCACACCATATTCACCGATAAGTTATGTTCTTGTGAGATTAACTGCAATCGCTACTGTTATCATCAAGCCAAATAGCTGCTGTTATCATCTAGCAGGTTACAAAGAAGTTGTTCTCAGGTCCAACCTTTGAACAATTTTGGTCCTAGTCTTGCTTAATCAAGAGGGTCTTGCTGCAAAAGTCTAAATCACAAAGTCACCCTCACATTTTTGGCAACTTCCCTAGGGATAGTGAGTTTTGATAGTGAGTTTTGCACACATGTCACTTGAGGTATTCTAGGTATGGTGATCTCCAATCTTCAGTAATTGCTGCTGTAAATCCTTACTGCTCTGATGGGATCAAGGAGTATTTGGGACATGAAAGTTGTGTCTGTACTGCTTGTGTCTTCATTTCTGGCCGGTAATAAACTCTGCGTTGCAACCTTCGGTATAGGCTAACTACCTGTTTAACCCTACAAGTGGCCTCATGTACTTCTTGCAATCTCCTCCGAGCTTCTTTTTCACCTCCATAGCGGGCCAACACTCCTCCTGGAAGACGCTTGTATAACTCTCCAAATATCAAACTATAGTCTCCTAATGTTCTGAGCCTGTCTTCTTTGTCTAACTGAGGCATCTTGTTCTTGACAGATTCCTGCCAATCTTTCTCGCTTGGTGGGCTTGAGAGAATCATAGCTTCTACACATGGCTTGTTGTTTTGGATTATAGTGATATTGGGTTGCTCCCTTGTGAATGAAAGCTTGGAACCAAGGGTAGCTAAAGCGTCTGCATATCTGTTAGTGCTGCCGGGAATGTGCCCAAGAGTTATCTACTCAAACCCCTTGATTAGCCTTTCTGTCAAAGTCATATAGGTTGCCAAGGTTGCTTATTTCACTGCAAAATACCCCTTTAGTTGACTAATGACTAGGTTTGAATCCCCAATCACTCTGATTTTCTTGACTCTTAATTCATGTGCAGTTGCGAGCCCAACAAGAAAAGCTTCATACTCTGCCACGTTATTGGTGCATGAGAAGTTTAGCTTGAATGAAAGAGGTATGGCATACCCCATAGGGTCCACGAGTACAACTCCAGCTCCTCCTCCATTAGTTATGGCTGACCCGTCGAAGTGAAGGGTCCAGGGTTCTTCTTCAACCACTGCTGCCATTCCAGGTGACTCTCAGAGTATGTCATGAGAAACATCAAATCCTTCTTCTTCTGGGAAGAGAGTGATCATGTCAATCACAACTTGTCCCTTAATAGCCCTTGGTGTCGCACATATAATGTCGAACTCAAACAACTGGAGCAGCCATCTTGCTAGCCGCCCTGACAGAAATGGTCTCGTTAGCAAATATCTGACCAAATCAGTCTTCACCATAAGTTGAAGCTTGTGAGCCAAAAAATAGTGGCGTAACCTTTGTGCTGCATAGACAAGTGCTAAACAAAGCCTTTCTGCCTTAGGGTAGTGTGTTTCATCTTCTCTCAAAAGCTTGCTCACATTGTAAATAGGAAATTCTCCTCCAGCTTCACCATCTTGTGCTAATAATGCTCCCACGGTTGCATTGGTTGAGGCCAGATATACTTTTAAGGGGACGCCTAGAGTTGGTGCTTTCATGGTTGGGAGCTTGGTGATCGATGAGCTGCTGAACTTTCAAATAAGCCTCCTTGCATTCAGCGTTCCATGTAAATTTGTTCTTTTTTTTTTAATAGAGGCGTGAATGCCTTGATCACAGTAGCTAAACCAGGTATGAAGCATCTTATGTAAGACAATCTTCCCAACAAACTCTTCAATTCTTTCTGACTTGAGGGTGGTGGAAGAGATGCAATGGCCTGAATCATGTTGGGATCAACATCAATGCCTTTACTATGCACCACAAAATCAAGAAACTTCGCTGGAGACACCCCAAATCCACATTATTTTTGGATTCATCTTCAGCTTATATTCTTTTCATATTTGTAGTACTTTCCCCAAGGTACCCCGCTTCTAGTCTTAGATTTCACCACCAGCTCGTCGACATAATCCTCCACTTCTTTTCCCATCATGTCATGGAACACTATTGTCATTCCCCTTTGATAAGTAGCACCAGCGTTCTTCAAGCCAAATGGCATGACTGTATAGTAAAAATTCCCATATGGTGTGCGAAAAGCCGTCTTTTCAGCATCTCTGGTGGCCATTTTAATTTGGTTATAACCTCTAAAATCATCCATGAATGATAGCATCCCATGGCCTGAGGTTGAATCTATGAGAATGTCTATGTGTGGCAATGGAAATTCATCTTTGGGACATGCTTTATTCAAATCCCTAAAGTCAACACAAACTCATATCTGACCATTCTTTTTCTTCACAGGGACAATATTTGCTAGCCAAGTAGGGTGCTTGATTGGCTTGATGAAACCATAGGCTAAGAGTTTTTCAACCTCTTGCTTGATTTTCTGCTCATCATTGGGATGATAATTTCTTCTCGGCTGCACCACAGGTTTCGCTCCTAACTGTACATTCAGAGTGTGACACACCAGATTCGGGTCTAATCCTGGCATATCCTCATAACTCCAGGCAAAAACATCTTTATACTCTTTTAATATAGAGATGAGGCAGCTTCTTTCTTCAGGTGACAAATGGGTGGAGATGGAAACATTTTTCTGAATAGCAGGATCATCACTCAGGTTGACTTATTCCATTTCTTCTGCCACAGCAGCACTTCCGTCCTGCATACACTTTGGTGCCAGCATCGCCTTTTGAAGGAGAAATCTCTCAGGTACCATGGAAGCCCCTTATGCCTCTTGAACTTGATCACACTCCATTGCACCTGTTGATTTGGGGCCCTCCCATAATGAATGGTTAGGCCTGCAAATCGTCATAAGAGATATATGGTACGACCATCCAGCAGCACCACTTGAGAGCATTTAGTCTGCTGTGCTTGAGCATAGGCGCTTTGTTGCCTCACCAACATTGCAAGCTTATCATTGCTGAGATCTTGAATGTCAAGCCATGAGGGTGAAGGAGTGCCTGTGGCTTTGGACGAATTGCCTCCTTCTCCGTCAGTGAATTCATCATAAAATTGTGCCTCAGCGTGATGACTTTCTGACTGGTGGAACGGTACTGGATTTCCTGGCAGCCTGACATGTTTGAGTCCAATCCTCCCCTTAACACATTGGTGGTAACTGGAAGGTACGAGCTTATGCTTTTTCAACTACTGGAGTCCCAGCAGCGCATGGTAACTCGTGTCGGCATCAACAACATAGAATCTGGTAAGAGACTGAATTGGTCCGGCCTTGAGGTTTAGTAGTATGTATCCTACAGCCTGCTCACTTCCATTTGCAAATCCGGTAATTGCCATGTTTGCCTTCACAATTTTAGTCAGACGAACTCCAGCAGCATTGAGCACTTGGAGAGATATAATGTTCAAGGAAGACCCTGTGTTCACCAAGGCTCGTCTCACAAATACATTATTGACTTGTGCTTCCAAATAGAGTGACCTGCGGTGATCTGGGTAAGAAACTTCCATGTCTTTGTCAGTAAACACAATAGCATTGTCACCTTCGAGTAAGCTCTTGTCCCTTTGTGTCTCAGTCCCGGTAGCAAAACATTGTGGGCCAAATGCTTCAGATACGTTCATCAAGGCTTCGGTAGCAGCTTGCCTAGCTTGAGGCCCATACTCTAGACTCTAGTTGATCAAAGGGTGACTTGAACTTGGGGTTTTGCTGAAGAACTTGTGCAGCAGTAGGCCTATTACACTGCATCACATCAGTTTCCACAATGTCTTCCTCTACCTCAGTCACACGATAGACTTGATCCATCGTGTTCACAAGACTCTGACCACCATTAGTTCTCATTCAGCCATCCATAGCTGAGCTGCACTCATCATGGGAGAACTATGGATTATCATAACCATGTGCCCAGAAGTATTGTTGCCAAGATGCCTGGTCAATGGGGCCTTGATATTTTCTTAATGCCCAAGATCCATTATCCTAATCCATGGCGTCATCTCCTACACCAGTGATGACAGCACATACCCCTTTTCCATGCCGTTTCAGCAATGGATCATCATCTATCACTTGCTTCTTTGATGGGAGCTCGAGAGTACCTTCATCAATCTTTGCGTGAAGGATCCTTTGCAAGGTTTGACAAGCAGGGGTAGGATGTCCCAGTAGCTGGTGATACTGGCAGTAGCGTGGATTTTTCTTATCTTCCCTGGTGGGGGGCTTTTCTCGTTGCACGGACTTGATCACTCCATCAGCAAACAATGTATCAAGAATAGCATGAAGTTCTTCATCAGTATAAGGGACTGCCGGGACAGTTCCAGACCTTTCCTTCCTCTTCAAATATCTTTCATCCACCATCAGAGCTTAATGTTCATCCCTCTGAGTTGTGTCTTTTTTTGTCTCTCCAACTCCTCTGACTTATGGTGGTCTTAACAGACATGCTTGTTTTCCTCACAGCTTTAATTAATCTGGAAAATTGATTAATGCCGATGTTCTCTAAATAAACTCTGTATTAGGGCAAGATATTGTTGATGTAGATTTCCACCAAGGACTTTTCATCATAGCAATCCAAAGCTAAGTCACGAAAGTGACGAACAAAATCCACCAGGTTTTCTCCTGTTTTTTGACGAGTGTTATTCAGCTGTGCAATGGTCACCATTTCCTCATATTGGAAATATTTTCTACAAAACTTGCCTGCCATTTCATCCCAGCTTCGAATGGAACCAAGAGCTAGGGTGGTGTACCAAGTATATGCACGGTCAGTGAGGGTTTTGGAAAATTCCCTCAGCCTGAGATTATGATTGCTAGCATGAGGGCCGAGAGCGTCGATAAAATGACTAATATGCTCTTTTAGGCTGCCCTTTCTCCCATCAAAAAGAGCAAAAGTGGGTGTTTCATAATTTTTGGGATAAGACAAATGCTTTATGCTTGAAGGATAAGGAGGTTGAGGAGCATACTTCCAGTCTTCGGAGCCATGACGTAATTCTTTTTCCAGCATGGCAACAATATCATCTTGGGTAACAAAAGAAGGTGCATTCTGATTCTCAGATACTTTTGCAATAGAGTCCTCATGGGAAACCTTCTGTGGCTGCGCTGCATTATTTGGTTGCTCAAGCTATTTTGTTGCTGAGATTGAGTTGACCAATTGTTTCATAGTGTCAACCATCTCCTTTTGAGTCCTACCGAAAGCGCTAAGGATGTGTGCCAAGTCTGCAGGAGTGGTTTCCTCCTCTTCTTGCCTTTCTTCTTAATCTTGTTGCTCTTCATGCCTAGAAACAGAATCAACGTGCTCTTCTTCCTCTTGGGAAGGCATGCTGCTGTTATTCCTCTTTCTTCGTGGTGGAGCCATCTCACAGGTCACAGCCTAGTCCCCAGTGAAGTTGCCAAAAATGTGAGGGTGACTTTGTGATTTGGACTTTTGCAGCAAAACCCTCTTGATTAAGCAAGACTAGGCCCAAAATTGTTCAAAGGTTGGACCTGAGAACAACTTCATTGTAACCCTCTAGATGATAACAATAGCTATTTGGCTTGATGATAACAGTAGTGATTGGAGTTAATTTCACAACATAAATTATAGATGGATATGGTGTGTGAGCTAGATGCATGGGAGTTTAGTAGAGAGAGAGAGGGAGTTCCAACAATGGCATGATTTCTGGGTTTTGGGTTAAGGTTGGTTGGAAGGAATTGATGGCTAGGGATTCAGAGATAGAGCTTGATCTCTTGCTTACTGTTTTTGGGTTGTTGTGGCTTGCTTCCAACAGCGATGAACCCGCCTTTTATAGTGGAGATAGGAGGGGAAGATTCGTGCTAAGAACCTAGGGTTTTGAAGTGGTATTCTTATTTTTGGTAAGATAATCCTAAAGCTTTCAACTTTTTTTTTCTCCATGAAACCAAAAGGGTGAGAGCTGAGTCTTGCTATGAGAGTGAAGGTCGGTGGTATAGGTAGAGGGCTGTGAAGATCCTTGATTTTGTGTTGTACGTTGTGATCTTTGAGGGATTCTAATCCCTTATTTTCTGCTATTGTAAATTATAATCACAAAGTTTGAGGGCTATTGGAAATTGAAACCGGATTGCTGGGTATATGAATAAGAAAGCTTCTCCAAGGATTCTGGGTTCTTGCCAATAATGGTGAATCACTAATCCCAACAGCAATCTTGATGGAGCGATATTTTTGGTTTGGGGGAAGAAAATGGTTTCAATGGGCTTTGGGCTAGAAGCTGCTGTAATGGACTTCGGGTAAAGAAATAACTCTAGTGGGATTTAGGTTTTGTTGGGCCTGCTTTCACCTCTCTACTAGCCTTTGTTAAGATTCTAGACCCTCAAGCATGAATTTTGGTCCCCAAGCCCAAAATTGTCTATAGGCCTTAACTTAACAATAGGCCTTAAAGAATCCGTTACCTTCCATACCACATCCCTCCATATAAGCCCCAAACGTAGCTTGGGTTTACCCGTATCACATGGTAAATAAGCGTGTTGGCTCCTTTGAAAATGCATGTCAATCGTTTGAGTATTTGGGCTTCTCGTATCGCTTGTTAAATAGAGAACTTCCTTTTGACGTGAAATGGGCTTGCTCGATGGCCCAAGTAGGTTACGAGGTTGATGACTCGTTCCCTTTGCCTGTCACTCATTAAATTTGAACTTGTGGAAATTTGGGTGTCAACAAGGAGTAAGGCTTCAGGTGTTGTTAGCCTCCAAATCTTAAATTTCAGATGTCATTGCTTCTTGCCATTGAAGATTTTTTATGGCCTCTGTAAAACTATTAGTTCCACATTTCACTACTAGAATAATGTCATTAGACATCGCCACTATTAAATCGGTCAGGATTGCACCTGATGTTAAAATTCGTGCTAACATCAGTTTGTGAAAAAACCGATTTCTTTTGTTATTACAGACATTAGTCACTAACTGAAACGATGAGAAAGGTTTCGTTGGAAAATTTTTAAAAAACGCGGAGGGACTAACTTTAAAAAATTTGAGAACGCGGGGACTAAAATTTCATTCCCCCCCAACACTTAGTATTTTTTTCCGCTTTCTCTAAAATTTCGAACCCTAGCTAATAACGATCGACTCCCGACCTCCTTCTCCAAGCTGACCTGCATCGACTCCCGACCTCCTTCTCCAACCTGACCTGCATCGACTCCCGACCTCATTCTCCAACCTAAGCCTACTGGAGCCGCCTCCAACCTGACCCCGAGTCCCCGACCTCGCTTTCTGACCCCGAGTTCCCCTGCCTCGCTCTGACCCCGAGTCCCCGATCTAGTTTTCCAGACCTCGAGCTTGAGATCCGATCTGACCTCGAGCCTATTAGCCGACCTGAGCTTGTCATTCTCCAACGTCTAGACTCGTAGGTCCTCTCTCTCTCTCTCTCTTCTCTTGGTTACCACCAATACTGATTTTCTGTCCAGTTTTGATCTAAAGTTCAGTCTTTTTTGTTTGATTCTTGTGTATTTGAGTTGGGTTTGTCTTTGAATGGCTTAAATGTGTGGTATTTTGAGCTGGTGCATGTTGATTGTGTTTGATTTTAGTTCTTGCACATGTTGGCTATCAATCTGCAGAGGAAGAACGTAGATTGAAGGTTTTCAAGAAGGAGTGGTTTGAAGGCAATGACTGTCTTGACATTGGCAGCTATTATGGGGTTATCACTACACAAATCGGTAGTTATTCTTGCTTATAATGATCATCATTGTGTGTTATGAGTTTATTAGCTATGGTTTATTGTAATTTTCCTCTTCTATTTCGAGTAATATTGGCAATAGAAGAACGGTGAGATGAAGAAAAACGGTGATAGGAAATGTGATTAGAAAGTAGCTAACACGTACCTTTATTAAGAAATGGCCACAAAGACGATGAATCCTCATGGGTAGGCAACACAACATGAGAACAAACATAATATTTTAGTTTGACATTTGGTTTTCTAACGTGTTCTGAGCGGTGAAGTGAGGGACAATATCCTCATTAGGTACTGGAGGAGAAGAAGCTGGTGATGAAGGTGAAGAGTTGTCAACTGGCGGGGATGAATGATGTGAAGATGGTGATGGAGGTGTCTGATCATTGGGATGAGTCTCATGGTCAGACAAGACATCTGGAGATAAAGAATTGTCAACTTGAGGAAGGGTGTGTTCAATGGGATAAACCCTAGATGCAGACAAGGGTTCTTGAGGAATATCATTTTCAGGAAGCACATTAGGAAGCACTGCATCATGAGGTTGCAGAGAAAGATTATGAGAATCTTGCTTATAAGGAAATATATCATCATGAAAAACAACATCCCTGCTAGTGAAAAACTTTTTGGTAGTTAGATCATAAAGTTTATATGACTTTTGACTGAAAGGATATCCAATAAATATGCATTTATGAGCATTTTGATCAAATTTGTGTTTGGGGTGACCATTAGTGGCATATGCAAGACAACCAAAAACACGAATATGAGAATATCGGGGAACACGTTGAAATATTTTTTCAAATGGAGATTTACCAGACAAAAGTGGTGTAGGCAGACGGTTGATAAGATAAATTGTTGTGAGAACACATTCTGCCCAAAACTCTAATGGAAGATTAACTTGAAAAAGTAAAGCATGGGCAATCGTGATTATATGGCGATGTTTTCGTTCCACAACTCCATTTTGTTGGGGTGTGTCAACGCAAGAGTGCTGATGAATGATGCTACTAGCTTGAAAAATGAACACATGGATAAAAATTCACTTCCATTATCATAACGAATATGTTGTACATTTTGATTGAATTGTGTCTCAGTAAAGGCAAGAAAAGATTTCAGAACATTTTGAGTTTCATATTTGGCATGCATAAGATACAAGCAGGTACATCTGCTAAAGTCATCCATAATTGTCAAGAAATACCTTGCACTGGAATGAGATGCAATTTTGTGAGGATCCCAAATATCACAATGAATGAGAGCAAATGGTTTTGTTGTGGAAATAGTACTCAAATTGAATGAGAGACGTGTTTGCTTGGCTAATGGACTTACATCACATACTTTATCTGCACTACAAGAAAACCAGGAATTGTTTTGGCTAGCAATTGCAAGCGATTTAGAGAAGGAAGTCCAAGACGTCGATACCAGGTCAATGGACAAGGTAGAAGAAATGACTGCATGATTGGCAGAAGAAATATGTGTGAAGGTTTAGTGGCTAAATTTGGAGTGAGGTAATAAAGACCGTTATGCTCCCTACCCAAGCCGATTATCTTCTTCGTAACCAAGTCCTGCAAAAGACACATGTCAGGAAAAATGGTGATGAAACATTTAAGAGATTTTGTAAGCTTGCTTACTGAGATAAGATTAACCTTAAAACTTGGAGCACAAAGCACGTCATTTTGACGAAGATAAGAATTAAAAGAATATTTCCCAATTGCATGAATGAGAGCATGTTCACCGTTAGGTAATTTCATAGGAGGAAATGAAGGTGTAGGAACAAGATTTGATAAAGAATTAGGAATGGATGTAATATGGTCGGTTGCCCCGCTATCTATGATCGAATGATTAAGAAAAGAAGAGGAATGTGGTAAACCTGTACCATTTGCTTGAGATGGAAAAACACCCTTACTCTTTACCAGTGCCATAATTTGTAGGCATTGTTCAACGGTAAGATTGGGAGCAATTGCTTGAAGTTTATGGATGGTAGAATGAGAGGCAGCCATGATAAACAAAAGGAGAAGTTAAAAGCTTCTCAAAGAAATTCCAACACTAGTTGAAAATTAGGTCCAAGAGAGTTTTGCTCTGATACCATGTAAAAAAAATGATAATTGGTATATTGATGATAATTACAATTCAGAATATTACAAGATATATAGGAAAACAATCTACCTTCTATGGTATGGAGTAATCTAGATCCTATATTATCAAAAAAATAAATTACAACGATTGACAAAATGTGAAGGGAAACAATTAGCATTTACACCTAAATCTTTCCATATCATGAGAGATTCTCAACAGCATGATGACAGACAAATAGGCACAACCTCGGGTGGATACCAGTCACATACCATGTTTGTTTTATCATGAGCAAGAGGACATTTGATGTTCTACAGATAAAAAAAAGGATTAATTTCAGTTTACCTACCTGAACTTTCACCCATTCTTCATGTTAGTCCCTGAACTTCCAATTTGATCAAGACTACCCCTAAACTCTCAATTTCCATCACTCGTGTCCAACTCTTCTAACGCCGTCCAAAAATTCCCTTTACTGTTGACGTGGAACGAGTCAGCAAGTAAATTTTTAAGCCGTCGGGCCCATAGAGAAGGCTAAAATAGACAATTTGCTTTAAAAAAATAATAATAATAAGCTAAGTATTAACCCCGAGATCCCTGAGCCTCGATCATTTTGGGGAACAACTTAAAACCTCTCACAGATAGGGAAATCGGGAAATCTATTAACTCCAACAAACAAGTAAACAACACAGCTCAATCAATTCATGAGCTTATGACTCAAAACAACAACTCATTCAACTTGGCCATGAGTCCAACTCAGACTCTTGACTCACCTGCAATGCACAAGAACCTGCACAATGATGCCCTTCTCTTTCCCATGCCTGTTCATCTAAATCTCTTACAGATGAAGGAGCACCACTATGTCACCAATTGGAAACTCCTTCTACTACTCCTCCTCATCCTCGGCTCCGCAACCCCAAATTCCACCAATTCAAAGCTAAATCACACACACAGTAAGACCTAGATTCCACAAACCAAGCGAGCATTTCAAAATCCAAAAAAATGAAATCACAAACCACAAAACCACACATGCACAATTCACTCAGCCTCAGAATTCTCGAAGCTTCCGAGAGTAGCAGAGGATGAACTGCTAGCATGGTGCGAGCAGCCACCAACAAAGCTAGACAGTCCGTCACCGTTTACCACAATGACTCTAGCATTGACAAAGATCTTAGCTGCTCCCACTCCTCCTCCTCAGCCAGCCACTTAAAGCCTTGAACTCCTTGGTCGTCGAGCTCCAATACATTGTCATCTGATCCGGTTGACCCTTCCTCAGCCTATCCAGAGAGAAATTGACCCCATCGACTTGCTCCATCATCTCCTCGATGTCCTGTGTCTCCATCAACGTTGCCGTCGCCAGCACCACTGCGGCTTTTGCGAGTCTTCTTGGCCTTCTTCGATCTCCTAACATTGGCGTTTTGCGAATTGGGCATCTTCAAAAATAGGGCTCTGAATCGAACTGTGACCACTGCGAGGATGAGTCTTGTGACAAAAAGAAATTGAAATTGAATTGGGGGTGTCTTGAGAGAAAGCAATTCTAAAAGGGTGTCTTGGGAGAGAGCAATTCTAAACGGGTCGATGTTGAGATCGTCGTCGTCGTTGTCGTGAAATCATAAGAATGAACATATCCCAGATGAGATAGATATGAGGTAGAATTTGATAACCAAATCAAATTTGAGGCTTTTGTGAAGAAATTAGAAGAACCCAGATGAAATTTTGTGCTTGGAGCTTTTGTGTCTTCTTCTTATTGAAATTGTATTGTCTGAGTTTGGGATCGGAAGAGCAAGAGAGAGAGAGAGAGGGAGATGCATCTGCCTTTTTTTTTTTTTTTGTGAGGATGTAAACATAGTGGAAAATTTTGATGAGGGTATTATAGGAATTTAACCATTTGTCTCTTGCCACGTCATCAATTGACGGATAATTTGGATGGAGTGTGAAGGATTGGGCACGGATGATGGAAATTGAGAGTTCAGGGGTAGTCTTGATCAAATTGGAAGTTCAGGGACTAACATGAAGAATGGGTGAAAGTTCAGGTAGGTAAACTGAAATTAATCCTAAAAAAAATGAAAGTTCAATTACAATGTTTGAAAAAAAAAAAATATATATATATATATATATATATAGAAGCCCGTTCCAAAGCGGACGTCCGCACTTCGCTAAAGTGAGGATGATGACGCAGCGTAGGTGATCCAGGCTGCGACGACGGCTTGTGGCTTGCAGGAGGGAGGTCGGAGGCATCTTGGAAGGTTCTGGGTAGCGTTTGAGGTCGGGGTTGCAGGTTCTGGGCAGCAACCCGACCTGCAACTGCAGATTTTCTTGGCAGCGTTGCAACGATGTCGCCGGCGACTCCACCGACTGCAGACTTCTTGGCGCGACCCCGGGCGTCCTTCCGGCAACCCCTGCTGCTCCGTCGCGCCCCTAGCGGAGCTGCAGCGTTGCCGTCCTCACTTTAGCGAAAGTGCGGACGTCCTTTTTGGAACTGCTCCGTATATATATATATCCCATCTTTCATGGATGAATGACAATGTACTTACATTTTGATAGACAAGATATTCCAGATTGGGTGATGCATTGAGGATTTTTATCAGCGATTCCGAAACACAGCAAGTTTGATGATGTAGCTCCAACTGGCTCAGGTTATTAAATGTAGGAAGACGATATTCCTTGCGTACACAGTCTACATCCTTCACAAATTAATGATGGACTATAAGAGCATCTTCCATGGTAGGCCATTTTCCCATTTTTGACCTACCTCTCTCTCCCACCATAAACCATTACATGGACTTCAAAAAACAAATTTGGCCTGCTAACATTTTGAAGGCCAAATTTGGCTTCCCATTAACCCATTTCATAGGCCAAATGGTTGGTCCCATCTATTTTTTATATTTTGTTTCTCTATGTATTATCTTTTATACACTTGTGAAATAATAGTTTTCTCATATAAATTTATAGTGTTTCTAAATATAAAAATTACATCATTGTTAATATTTTGTTGAGATCTTCAATATGAGTCTAATATTTGATATGTTCATAATTTTTTTGCTTAAAAGTATCATGTAGATAAATATCAACAAAAAACAAATTTGGCCTGCTAACATTTTGAAGGCCAAATTTGGCTTCCCATTAACCCATTTCATAGGCCAAATGGTTGGTCCCATCTATTTTTTATATTTTGTTTCTCTATGTATTATCTTTTATACACCTGTGAAATAATAGTTTTCTCATATAAATTTATAGTGTTTCTAAATATAAAAATTACATCATTGTTAAGATTTTGTTGAGATCTTCAATATGAGTCTAATATTTGATATGTTCATAATTTTTTTGCTTAAAAGTATCATGTAGATAAATATCAACTTTAAATATTTAAATCTAATAGTGTTGATGCATTTACGTAATCTAATTTAATGGTTGTCATTGAAGGTAATCCTATTCACATTATAGCCATTGGAGATGATGATATTTCATTTTTAGCTTATAGAATTTGACTTACGGTGGCGGGTGGCAGCACTGCTTTTTGTTGATAGGCCAAATAAGCATCTTGGAGGAAATATTCTCTTTTTGGTAGGCTAAATCTGTTTGGCCTTTGGCCTATGGGGTATGGTGGAAGATGCCCTAAGTCCACCAAACAATACTCGATCAAAACCACAATTTCCTCAGTAAAACATAGCATTCCATCCAGAAATTGTGGTGAATTAAAAGGCTACCAGTCACTATGGAAACAAATACATAGTTACCCCCAAAATTGGAGCTGAAAGAGTATATCTCACACTGCTAATATCCAGAAACAACTTAAGTATTCGATCAGCAAATTCTACATCAAAATCATTGACAATGGGGTCCCAATGATAACCTTCTAATTCAGTCTTGGCACTGTTAAGGGATTTTGCATTCAAAGAGTAGATCGCTAAAAAGTTCTCCTTTAGTCAAAATTTGGATCATTAGCCTTGATGAAAATCTTGTACCTGTAATCTTTGTCCAGAAGATAGGCATTCAATTTTGTTGATAGGCCAAATAAGCATCTTGGAGGAAATATTCTCTTTTTGGTAGGCTAAATCTGTTTGGCCTTTGGCCTATGGCCTATGGCCTATGGTGGAAGATGCCCCAAGTCCACCAAACAATACTTGATCAAAACCACAATTTCCTCAGTATAACATAGCATTCCATCCAGAAATTGTGGTGAATTAAAAGGCTACCAGTCACTATGGAAACAAATACATACTTACCCCCAAAATTGGAGCTGAAAGAGACAGATATCTCACACTGCTAATATCCAGAAACAACTTAAGTATTCGATCAGCAAATTCTACATCAAAACCATTGACAATGGGGTCCCAATGATAACCTTCTAATTCAATCTTGGCACTGTTAAGGGATTTTGCATTCAAAGAGTAGATCGCTAAAAAGTTCTCCTTTAGATCCAAATTTTCAAAATTTGGAATATTAGCCTTGATGAAAATCTTGTACCTGTAATCTTTGTCCAGAAGATAGGCATTCAGACTAAATTTTAATCTTTTAAGTTTAGGTGCAGAGAGAGTTATGTTCAAAACTGAATCACCAAGTGACCCAAAATTTCCAAATATAGTCAGATCTTCAAGTTCGGGACATCAAGCAAATAGCTTCTCGATCCACCGAAGAAGTCGAGGACGATCGAGTGTCACATGTAGATACTTGAGACTAGGAAAACAATTTGAGGTAGGCGCAATGGCAATGAAATTAGCTCCCAGCTTCAGCTTCAAGATACGCAATGTTTTGCAAACGAAAATGCTACTAGGTAACTCAACATGCAGATCCGAGTCACGCCCGAAATCAGAAAGATAAAGGTCAAGTTCAACAACGTTACGCCTAATGGCAATGTTGATCCAAAGATCAATACGAGAGAAACAATTCTTAAATCTTGTACATTCAAGGCGGAATTTATGAATATTTGTCAAGCCACGAAAGAAAAGTACTCTACCAACAAACCCTGCAGACCAACATTGTGATGAACATACTGATAGGTCTAAATTTGGAACAGAAAGCCACGCATTCTTCCATCTATGGGATAAAACACTGGTCTTTACAGCATCTCTTGTGGGCATGAAAGAAAGTATGTGACAACGAATTACATCCGGCAACGCACTGATCCTATCTTCATGGTATTCTTTGGCACGCTTTGAGTTCGAACTCATTTAAACGAAAAAATTTCAGGAGTAGTTTGGAATGTGATTGAGACAGTTGTGGTTGGTGGAGGCTATATTAAGCGTAGGAAACAAAAACAGATGAAAAGGAAGAGAGATCACTTGAGATGATTTAGACCTCAGACAGTGAGACCTCCTAGGGTTATAGGCTGAATATATTTATATCCTTTCTCACCGTTGCCAACAAGGCTTTAACGAAGTATAAGGACTCAGTTATTGGAAGAAACATACCTAATCTTGCTTGTACCGATAACTCTAATTGGCCAGTGAACTGGCGAATTTCGCAGGTAGAGAAAATTCGGAGCTGAACCACCCCATCGAAACCGATAGAAAAGTTGGGAAATTGGGGCTAGTGGGTGGAGGTGATATGTGTTAAGGATAATTGTTAGTAAAATAGTAAAAATTTAGTATAGTCTTATTTGTTAGTTAGGAGACTTTTTTACAGCTGTACTACATCTCTAGCTACAGGTATAAATAGATGCAATTGTACTCCTATTTCTGTAACAAGTTACAAAAATACTAGTTACCACTTCGTTGCTTCTTCAATTCTCTCTGCTTCTCTATTTCTTATGCTAAAGCTAACATGGTATCAAAGCCAGGTTTTGATCCTGGGACCTGTGGGTTATGGGCAGTGTCAGATTTGCATGATGTCAGGTCACAGTGCAGCTGAATGCTTGTACATGCATAACTATACTTTTCAGCCACCAAATTATGTCTCAGATGCTAGTCAAAGTCTTCCCTTGCATATTAACAATGCAACTCCAGCTCCCTCTGACCTCTCCAAATGGCAACAAGAACTGCTCAAGGAAATTGAAGCTTTTCCGATGCAAGGCACTTGGCGGCTGTTATCTACTCCTTTGGATCAAACTACACTACATTTTAGGCAGGCAGCTTATCCTATGAAGCTATGCCAATCACTGCCCCTCATTAATCCTGGTTGAAACCAATATCATGAGTTACTATATTGCTAAAGTCTTTGGCTCTTTGTTGATGCAATCTGATGGTACCTTCTCTCCCATCAGCTTGAGGGAGGGTGTTAAGGATAATTGTTAGTAAAATAGTAAAAATTTAGTATAGTCTTATTTGTTAGTTAGGAGACCTTTTTACAGCTGTACTACATCTCTAGCTACAGGTATAAATAGATGCAACTGTACTCCTATTACTAGATACCACTTCGTTGTTTCTTCAATTCTCTCTGCTTCTCTATTTCTTATGCTAAAGCTAACAATATGGAGTGGAATAGAAATATATGGCATGATTAATTAAAAGGAAAAGGAAATAAGGGAAGGAAGGAAAAGGTGATGGTGAGATTGAAAACAGATTAATAATGGAGATGGTTGAGGGTAAAAGGTGAACAGGGAGAAAACCAGTGCGACTGGCAATTTGCACCTAACCAAACATTTCAAAAACCCGAATTTCCCCTTTGTTTAATTACAAGTAATATATATAGAGGGTATAATAATAAATTACAAGTATTAAACTAAATAAAATCATAAATAAGTGCAATTGCAGTGTGCAATTTTTTTCTTTCTTATTTAAGCAAAATATAAAAGAAGGTGAATTGACACACGGTTAAGACTTAAGCGGGTGACCCTAGATGAGAATAAAAAGATTATTTAGTTAAAGAAAGATTAACAAAAAACGGTTGATCATTTGGTGACACATAAATTTTAAGTTTTTAATTTTCATCTACATTTTAAAATTTTATTATTTATTAACTATGGACCCCAATAGAATGGCAAGCTCATCACCGAGTTATACACCAATTTGTGATTTAGGGCCATTATAGAATGGAGAAATTCTTATATAGGGCAAAAGTATCATGTGGCGGTAGGGCAGCACAATCAAAACTTAAGGGGGTGTATTGTATATGGAATTAGTGGAACTTTTAAAGAAATCTATGGAATTTAAAAGTCTGGGTGTATTCAATATAGACTTTTAACAGTCCATGAAAGTCTTGAGGTATTCAATTAGGATTTTTAAATATTTCATGAATTCCATCAAAATCTAGGGGTATTCAATTAGGACTTTTAAAAATGAATAAAAGTACAGAGGTATTCAAAATATCATTCATACTTATGGAATTAGAAAATCATGGATAATCATGGACTTTGTAGTGTTAACTATACATACCAAACTCCAATAATTTTCTAGCCTCTAGACCAAAGATTTCAAAAAGTCTATCAAAGTTTCCTCTTCAAAAAAAAAACAAAAAAAAAGGTCTATC
>BDJD01008398.1:21229-31904 GCA_002564525.1 Rosa multiflora | reverse complement strand
GGGGGGGGGGGGGGGGGGGCTGTGTGCGTTGGGCGAGTGGGCTGCACAGCTACTGCATGCAAGTGGGCCGTGCGGGGATGAGGAGCAACAGCGATGGGATCTGCGCAGCGCTGGGTCGAATCGAAGGCGGTGATGCGCAGGGCTGATGAAGGTTAGAGCGCGCGCGTGTGTGCTTGTTGTTACTGTGGTGCTGCTGCGAGGGGATGGGCAGGCTGCAGGTGGTCTGGCAACAGAAGGAAGAGGCCGGGAAGAGGTAAGGCCGGTCTGGTCGGGGCCGGTCTTGGACGTGGTCGATCTGTTGCTGGGAAGAGATTTTATTTTTTTTTGGTTGTTGGTGGCGGCAGAAACAGAAGAAAATATTGTTTTCTTCTAGGGTTTGTTTCTTTTCGTTTAGAAAGAAAACTAGAAAATTAAGATTTTTTTGTTGTTGGCTATTTGCTCTGAGCGTGCTGATAACGTGTTGAAGTAAAATGACAATTGGAATGGGCTACTCATTTCATTTCATAGTCCCTTTATATAGGGATAGAGTTACAACGGAAATATTAATTACATTAAATACATTGAATGCTGATTGATCTATAATTGTGCTGATTGATGGTAATCACTGATTCCTTGATTCTCTCTCCGTCAGTTGCTTTGACGAAGGCACACAATATGTTTTTCCTTTAACACTATCAACTTTTTAAAGAGTCTGTGGACTTTTCAAAAAGTCTGCACAAATCCAAATACAATACAGCCTACTTAGAAAATTTTAAGTGTATTCCGAAACTATCCTTACTTATTAAAATAAAATATCCAAAATACCCCTTTGCATGTTCACTGATTGGGCAGCCCTATCAGCCACGTGGTACGTTTGTCATACGTAAGAATCTCTCCACCTCTCAAAAGGGTGGCCCATTCGAATATGCAGAGACGCGTTGTAGGACTGGAAAAAGTAGCCTAAACAATGTGACAATGCAAGTAATACCCGTTTTTAAAGAGAAAGAAACATTTTCCAAGACTAAATTAAGGCTTATCATTCTATAGAGAGATTCTTACATAGAGCAACGTACTACGTGGCTGGTAGGGTTGCCCAATTAGTTTGAGTAGTTACTGGTAGAGGTGATTTGGATAGTGGGACCTTAATTTATTCCTAATAAATACAATACAATCCTCTGTAGGACATAATTAAGGTAAATCTCATAATGACGACACGTAACCCTGACAATGATATTGATTATGAAACAGATTTTATCATTTTAACCTTTTAAGAAATACCAAAAGAAACATTTTCCATTGTTCGACTAAACCTAACAATGGACTCAGTGACGCTACTTTTTTATGGTTGTTTTTATATATGCAAGCAACAGATGCAACGATCACAAAGCGGATCCTTTTTTCATTTTTGACAATTTTGGAAAAAATTACAATTATACCCATTTGAGCCCTAAATGTCCTGTCCCTTTGAATGTTGTCTCACTATCACTCTCGCATCGGCCATCATCTTTCAAATCTTATCTTGCTACATTTTCGTCTCTGATCCATGCCCATTCATTTTTTTTTCCTTTTATATATGGTCATCTTTCAAATCTTATCTTGCTACATTTTCGTCTCTGATCCATGCCCATTCATTTTTTTTTTCCTTTTATATATGGATTCGTCAATTTCTAGCTATCACAGACAAGAAGTTCCTGATCTCAGATATAATGATCTAACCTCCTACTAGCTTGATTCCGGCCATCAAAAAATGAAATAGGTAAATAAAAAAGTTTATGATACTATGCAATTTCATTCGCAATGTTAGAGTACAGATTTTTATGAATACTTGTGTATAAATTTAGAGTTTTAATTTTCTAATTTATGGATTCTTTTCTAATAAGACTTATTATTTGCATATTGTATTGGTTAACTATTTTTCATTTCTTATTTACTATTAAAATTAAGGATTTGAGACCTTGTTTTGTTGATGATTGTAGAGTACGTACTCATCCATTTTTACTTGTAAAAGTTTAGGTTTGTTATAGTGCTATTTAGGTTTTGATGTTAATTAGGTTGAAAATTTTGAAGGATCGACAAGAGTACTAACATTTCAGATTAATTATGGAACATGTAAAAAATTAGTTCCACAGTAATTGTTTTGTCAGATGAAAACATTCGATCATTTCCTAGTTTTTGATAAGCAGCAGGAAGTCAGGGTTATAGTTAAGGGCGTTTTACAGATATTGAGAAGAAAGAATTGAGTATTGAGCTTCAAATGTACCTATCACCCCTCCCGCTTATAACACTTATGAGAGACTAAATTACTACAACAACTAATTATAAGCAAAGGAAATAAAGTGGGTGTGTATCATAACAATATTGATCAATGAATTAGTATGTCTAGTCCTCTTCAGGTAGTCAATTGATATCTTATACAGTTGTATTTAGTAGTTTTTGGATCTAAATTTAGAGGCTTTGAGTTTATTTGCCTTCTCCCCAGCCCCTTGAATCTAAATTAAGGTAGTTGAACACAATTAAGTTAATTGGCCTAGTGGTTCGAACCCCGAAGCTGTCAATTTAGGTTCAAGTGGCCTTGTGATTCTTGCCTAGTTGGGTGTGCTCCCCAACCTAGGTTTGAACCCCGAAGCTGTCAAAGTGGCTAGGCACTTTGCTGCAATGCACAGTTGGAGCATTTCACATGCACCGAAGGGGTTTATCTTGGGCCTAGGAAGCCTTTGGGTTCCCTTTGACTAAATCTCAATTAAGGTAGTTGAACACAATTAAGTAGAAAATTTACTTTTTTTTTTTTGGTGAGAAAATTCATTGCGTATGTGAATTGGTGAAATTCTATAATATGTTAACATATGACATACATAGAATTATCTTAGCAGGTAAGGGAAAAAATGTATCATCCACTAGTATATTGTCGCTCACTTATTCAAGGGCCTACACTACTACATCTCTCAGATTACACAAAGAAAATTACCTTGAATCTCCCTTCATCAATACACTCAATTGTGGTACTCTAGGAGATTCATTAACTTGGTGTAAAAAATAACCATAACAATGTAAACTAGGGCTGGGCATTTAAGCCCGAAAACCCGTAAACCTGGACCGGCTTGTCAAGGCCCGACCCGTACGGTCCGGGCCCAATTTTTTTTATAATCAAAACGGTTCGGGCCGGGCCTTATCTTTCGAAATACGTTTCGGGCCCGGGCCTGGACTTTCAGATTTAAAAAAGCTCGTCTGGCCCGTTTTACATTAAAAGGACAAGTGTCTCTATATAATAGGGCATCATATTTTTATATTGTTGGTCTATGTAGACCTCCACCACACCGAATCATTCTCCCTAGCATTAATTCCTTAACCTACTCTCTCTCCTCTCTTCTCTTCACTCTGCCGCAAAAGTGGACTTCTCATTTCTCTCTTTTTTTTTTTTTTTTGTCTCTCTTAACACCATTTCTGTTTTCTTCTCAATGCAAGAACTCCATTTCTCTCCCTTCTTCTTTTGAAACTTACCAGAATAACATCTTTGAAATCCAGAACCTTCCTCACGGCCACCATCTCACCGATCTCATCTCCGTCTTCACTCGTCCCTTACCTTTCGCTTTGGCCCGCTCAGATTTCCAGAATTTCTTCCTCGCTCAAGCGGTTCGCTCTTCCTCTCCTGCCCGCGGTGGTCCTTTGCTTGGATAATTGATTTTTTTTGTAAAAATCAGATCTGATTTGTGAGGATAATTGATTTGATTTTTTTATTTTTTTTTTTGTAAAAATCAGATCTGATTCGGTATGTTGTTCGTTGATAGCTATATTAATTGATTTGATTTGATTTTTTTTTTGGTAAAAATCAGATCCGATTCGTTATGTTGTTCGTTGATAGCTATATGAACATGGTACTCTTGCCTTTGTTATGTTGTTCAGTTGTTTTGGAATTAGCACGCTACTGATCTTCTTCTCTCTTTTTTTCTTTCTTTCTTTTGTGAATGGAGGCATTAAAGGCTTAAAGCCCAGAAAAGGAAAATAAAAAGTAACCTTATTCAGCCAAAATTAATAAAGACACTAAAAAGGCTTAATGGAGTTGAATTTGAACTTTGAATATGTTAAAATCTGGAAATATATAGAAAATAGGTATTTGGGCCCGAAAACTCGGAAGCCCGGCCCGAAATGAAACGGGCCAGTTTCGGGCCGGTCCCTGATTGTTGCAAAACGGGCTTTGGGCCCGAACCGTAAAAAACGGGCCGGTCCCGGGCCCAGCATATTTTTAGTTCAACCCGGCCTGTGCCCAGCCCTAATGTAAAATTCTACTTGATAAACCAGCCAGCCTAAATTGGGCTGACACCCACTAGCTTCCCCAAAAACAATGGAGTTATTTGAAAAGTAAAAACATAATCATAAAAGCAACCTTAGAGCCCAAAAAGAATGATCAAGCCCTAGGTCCAACCAGGAAGGGCCCATTTCAGGTCCAGACAACACCTCCACTGCTAGTGCAGACCCACGCACAACTGCAACACCACGACCAGCAACCTTGCTGCGACCGCCAGCACCCATCCCGGCAGCCCCGGCGTTGCACCACCTCGACGACACTCCAAGAGGGCCGAGCGAAACTAGGTGTACCGAAATGAACCAAATCTCATCGGATGAGGATCCACAACACCCCAATCCGTCGACAAAACGTCCATGACGCCGCCATGAAGTTTGAAACTAGAGGAAACCAAATTTATCCCAAACCACTAAGCCTACGACCACTATAGTCTCAGAGTTGCGATCCAAAACCTGACGCCGACCCTCCAAGCTCAATGATCGATCCCAGAGAACTCAAACTTGCAATAGCCATCGATCACCCGTTCGACAGCAAACCCCCACACCATCAGCATGGCCGAAGGCCATCACCGAAGATGGGGCGCCGCCGGACGAGGGTAGACTCCCTATATCGGGATCCAAGTACTAACCCGTGCGGCGCTCGTAGAAAACTAGAGCTAGGGTTGCTCTTTTTTCACCTAGAAAGAAAAAAAGAAGAAAGAAGATATTCATGAATATTGAATTATAGATGTGAATAAAAATTGTATGAACATTTTGAGCAAGGTATACTAGAAATATATGGAAAATTAACTATTCATTTTTTTGAATAAATAATAATAGGGTTTTCATTCACTAATTAAAGCCAGAACGGCACGGATACATATCAGTCACTGCTCATAGGCAAGTAAGACGAGCAATATGCTAGCACCACTTACTACTACAGATCAATGCTCACTTATTCTAAGTGAGCCTATAAACTACACAAAGGTATAGTAAATAGGCTAAGTCACAAAACAAAGAAACTTAAATTTTCTCCTTGCCCTTCTCACTAGGGCTAGGAGGCTTAGTAAGGTACTCAAAACAAGTGGCTTGTGCAGCAGCAATCTTTTTTTATTTGGGTGGTTTTTTATTTTTTGATCCCAGTGACCTGCCTCTCTTCTTTGTTGGCTCCATAGTAACTGCCACGATCGGCTCCTTTGGCACCAGAATGCTGCCTGGGGCTTGTAGGAGTCCTAGAGGCTTGGCTGAAAACTTAGTCGGAAAACATGGGGTATTCAACTTCTTTGTTGGAGCATCATGCAAATCCACTTGTTTGAACAAGTCCGGGAGCAAAATCTTCAGCCTTTTGGGATAGGCCTCAGAGGTGGGAGGGCATACCCTCTTCTCAATTCTTGGCTCCACCTTGGTAGAAACATCTGTGTCACTATCCAACTTCTCAGCAGACTACCCCGTATCGTTATCATCTTCAATGAGAACTGGCACAATAGGTTCAGCCCAGCATTATCATGAGGATCAGAGACTGGGACTAAGGCCAGTGAATTATCCATTTTTTTGGGAAGCAACTTCTCCCGCAGTATGATAGGTTTACGGCCAGGAGTGTCATGACTAAATAGAGCCATGTTGACTGGTGGAAAGACCGGTGTTTGTACCCCCTGGAATCGAAACAAGTCGTCCATGAATGCACCTGCATTAAAACTCAGTGATGGAGTAGTGATCTCCACTCTCTTATCAATATTGGCTTGAACCCCAGTATATATAGTATCCACCCCACTAACCAGACACTGATTCCCATCATGCATAAGAAAATGGCAGGAGTTGCACATACCTACCAAGTTTTCGAAGAAGAATGAGATATCCGCTTCTATCCCCGGACCAAGGCGGAGCGTTTTCTATGTAAAGAAGGGTTTGGACAATTCATGAGCAACTCGAACCCTAACTTTACCCACAGTGTCGAAAAGTTTGTCATCCATCTGTAAAAACTTTCTAGCCACATAAGCAATAGCTTGGATCATATCTGGGTCCTCAAACGCAGGTGGGATGTTGGAGATCCTCACCCAGAAGAATAAAGAGTTCATCTTCACCGAACTGGCATGATTAAAGCGCCATGGACCACCACGAAACACCTGGTTTCGATCACGTTGGAGGTCAAAAGCGAGCACAAAATGGTTTTGCTTTCTCTCTTGGATCTTAAATCCTTTATCGAGCACCCATACTCGTCTGAAGAATCGCCTGATGTCGTTGAGGGCAGCAGGCTACATTGCCAAGGGTTTGGCCAGTAGGTAGAAAATTATATTCCCTTTTGTTCTCAAGAGGGCATGAAGGGTTTAAGTTGATTTTACAAAACCCTAGCAGCACACGGTCAGGGAACGAAGGCGGAAAACCAAAGAATCTTCTTCTTGTCTGGCGGCGTCCGCCGTCAGCGTTGGCACTTGCCTCGTCAGCATTGGGATGCTGTCAGATGGGAATGGTTTGTGCTATTCCCTTTGGCTTCCAAGATTACAGTATTTGAAGTTTTAGACAGAGTATAGTCAGGTTCTGCTCGGGACGAAGCTCTTCGGAGTTTAGAAGTGGTCGTAGGCACTACTTCATGGAATATTGTCGGCAGCAAGATCTGAGTTCTGCTCGGCAACGACGATGGCATTTTTTCAAGGATCTACTGAAGCTTTTGGAGCGTAGGGGGCACATACCGTTGTGGATTTAAGCATACAATGAGTTCTTGCGCATAGAAAGTTATTGTACTTAATTAAAATAGTATGAACACTTTTTTAAAACCCTACATGCCTAGACGCCGCCTAGACTAATTGAGGCAATTAGCCACCGCCTAGACTAATGTATGCGGGCCACTGCCTTGGGTCTAGGCCAGGCCTAGGCAACCGCCCTGAAGAATTTTTAGAACCCAACTACCTACTGTGCAATTTGCTGACCTCTGGCATTCACGAACTATGTTTAGGTTAAAGACAATTAGTTTAAATAACTAATTAAAAATAAGGCCACTTATAATAACTTTGTTACTCTCTATGCCATCTAACATTTTTTCCTCATAAATCCACCAAAATATAAGAAATATCAATATTTACAAAACTGTCATTGCACTTTTAGTTGTCATTATTTACAAAAATATTACTTAGTCAAAACAGCTACTGTCATTAATTGAAAAATCTACTTCCAACGAACAAAAAAACTACTTCCCATGAATAAAAAAGATACTTGTGACAAACAAAAAAGTTATTGTCGAATGACCAAAACACTACTATTGATGCATCGAAATGCTAGTATCGACGCACCGAAAAACTACTATAAATTTTCAGAAAAGTTACTATTGATCTTCAAAAAAGTTATTGTCATTCATCAGAAAAGTCACTATTTTCTTTCAAATAGTGATTGTTAACTAATAATAATTTTTCAGTTCATTAACAGTAACTTTTTGATTCGTTTATAGCAGTATTTTTTTTTAGTCATTGGTAGTAGCTTTTTAATTAATAAGAATAGTTGCTTGGATGCCGTGGTATTTTCGTAAATAATGGAAAATAAAAGCCGTGGTGAGATTTTTTAAATATTAATATTTCTTATATTTTGGTTGCTTCATGAAGGATAAAAACATATGGTGGCTTAAGTGATAACATAAGACCCTTATGGAGTTATGGGTAATTTGCTAAAAAAAAGAACCAACAAAGAAACTGTTTGAACCAAAAATAACATTTTTTCCCGACAAGGGGGACTTGGAAAAAATCGGGCCAATATCCGTGGCCCGAGCTATTTATTTGCGACAAGTTCGGAATATATTATTTAGAGGCTAAATAAAGCCTACTTGAAGACCAAGTAATATTAAGGCAAATCGTGATCTTATCGGTTTACTATTAATAATCAAGATATTTGATAATTAATAGTGGTTTACTTGGTTACGAAGACGGATCATTGGGAAAGATCTTTGCATTAAAGATGGCTTCGTGGTTTTGTTTGGCTAGGATTCTAACATATTTGACATAAGAAACAAGAGGAGTCCTGGTTACGTGTAGGAATGGTCCATGCAATTAAGTCCTATGGTGGAATCAAACCTACATATATTGCAATTAAAGGTGGACATGGACCATGCCATTAAGGATTCAATTATGGCAATTATGGGTTCCATGCAATCAAGCAATTGACGTGGAGCATGCAATCATGCTTGCTTGCAATCCTCAAGGAATCTAGTTATATATATAGTTGCATTGCACATGCATGACAGATGGGTCAATTAAGAAGGCTATTAACCTTAATTGTGTGAGTATATGGATATATATGTGCATGCAAAGATGGTTGCAGAGTCCTCGCGAAGATATCGATATATGAGACGTGCATATTCTACTGCACCCAAGAGGCAATTAATCCTTGCCTACATTCTAGCGGTGACAGAGGCGGATAATTATTAATTATTATCTACGATAGTTATCAAAACTATTAGGAGTTTTGATTTGATTCAAGGCCAATAACTGTGGCCTAAAATATATTATTTCATTCATATTTGGAAAGTGAATCTGCAGCAGCCTATATATAGAGGCTAAAGACGATACAGAGAAGGACCTAGCTCGAATCAATCAATCCCAGCGATTACAAAGCCTCCCCGGAGCAAACCCTCAACCTTGTTGAAACCCGGTGACCGCCCGCCAGTCCTAGTCTCCTCGCGAGCCGACTGTCAGCCTCACCAGATCAACTCGGCGATCGTACTTCCAGTCCCAGTCTCCTCGCGAGCCGACTGCCAGTACTACTGCCACCGATACACCTAGTGAGGCAAGGGTAACGCCCTCGCATCCAGCGAAGCTAAAGATACGCTTTAGCAAACCTCGTGCTTTCTCAGAACTTCCCAGTGATTACTCTGCTCAACCTACAACGTTGAGTATCGATTTTGGTCACCGAAGAGATCACACCCAAAGTCCTTATCCGTAAGGAAAAAGTCCTTTTCCGAAAGGCTAGAGAAGAACCCTGTGACGAGGTTGGTGCTCTCCTCATCCACAGCTCTTGAAGAAGAAGTCAGGTCAAGGGACTACCCCAACGACTGCACCCCGCGGTGCTGGCACGCCTGCACAATCACTCGCTCAAAAGAGACTGTTTGCACACCAGCTGGTTTTGGAGCCAAACATTTTTCTTCAAGTTGAATTGACTAAGAAAGCCACAGATTGGCCTCTCAAGATCAAAACATAATTGATAATCAAGTGGCCCACACTCTTGACCCTCTGCATGATGAGGACGTCCAGCAACCATGTAACAACTTAATTCATAATTAAGTTGGTTGTGGCATTGATTACCTTGGCCATGATGACGTTCAGGAACAAGGCCACATCATCTTTCTTGACAAATATCTTCTGGAGGCCTTTCTATGAGGATTTGGTCGTCTAGACCACATTTAATCACCGCTTGGCTACTGGAACTCTTAGGGACTTGCTTCTGGTGATCAAAAGAATGATCGTGGGTTACGTCTTGCCCCCCAGGCATCTGATCAGTAGCCACATATTTGACTTGATCATTGGAGAAGTCAAATATTTGTTCAGAACCAATTTCGTCAGAAGAATATTCTTGTTGACCATCTTCTCCATGCAAAGCCTCTATGTAAGGCCGTGACTCATCAATGAGGCATTTAGGTTTATTCCCACCTGTAGGCAATTCGACCTCAGAAACAACCTCTTCGCGCGAAGATTGTTGGCTTTCCAATTCGCCGTGCTGTGAACCGACTTGAGTAGTCAAGCTGGGACCTTCCTTGCGCAAGGTCGCGAACTCTGATGAAGTATGCTTGTTTTGGTTCGCGATGGCCTCCATGACTTGCTTTTTTCGCTTGGTATCCTTAGTCTGTTGGGCGATACGCTCGTTCAGTTCGCGTGTGAGCCGATTCGCCTTCGCAGTTTCCTTGGCAAAATCAACGTCCATCTTCTTGCGATGGTTTTCGACATTCTCCGTGATGATCGCGAGTTTTTCCTCGAAGGTTGCTCCCTTTGGAATAGGCTTCTCAACGAAAGCCTCTCTTGTCGTAGTGTCGTCATTGGTGGCAACATTGGCCATCTTTTCGCTTTAGGAATCTCCTTTGGTAAAGATTTTCCTCTGGCATCCCAATGATGGTGAACACAAAAGACTCTAGGAAGGTCCCACTGGGCGTGCGTGCCAAAATGTTTGGCTCCAAAACCAGCTGGTGTGCAAACAGTCTCTTTTGAGCGAGTGATTGCGCAGGCGTGCCAGCACCGCGGGGTGCAGTCGTTGGGGTAGTCCCTTGACCTGACTTCTTCTTCAAGCGCTGTGGACGAGGAGAGCACCAACCTCGTCACAGGGTTCTTCTCTAGCCTTTCGGAAAAAGGACTTTTGCCTTACGGATAAGGACTTTGGGTGTGATCTCTTCGGTCACCAAAATCGATACTCAATGTTATAGGTTGAGCAGAGCAATCACTGGGAAGTT
>BDJD01008398.1:5515-18207 GCA_002564525.1 Rosa multiflora | reverse complement strand
TTTTTTTTTTTTTTTTTTTTTTTTTTGAGAAACTAGATAATTTCATTACTTATCCATAACAAAAAAAACACATACATCAATTTTTGTCTTGATCCACACATAAATGGCTCAAGCTATTGAACAAATTGACAAGAACCCTCATTAGAATACAAATTTAGCTCGATTATTAAACAACGAGCCTAACAACAGACCAAAACCTTGAATAACCTAACTCTCATAATAGTAAAGCTAGTTTTCTAAAGACCTCAATTAGTGTACAATTAGATAAATTAAAATTAAGCAGACAAATGGCAAATGCCTATTTAGTAGGAAAAACTAGAAGACAAAACAAGCCAAGACCGGGCAGAAAAGTAACTACAGCAGGTCAAAAGGCCCAAAGAAAGTCAAAATGGGCCCAACAACAGCTCCACCTCTCATGTAGGATCAACCATAAGCACCGCGAGAGCCACTGCCGCTGCAGCCCACCACTGCTGTACCACCGCCGCTGACTCAATGAAACATGCGCCACTAGCTAGAAAAGACTGACGCATCTGTACGTGCCAGCCAGACCAGAACCCAGAGTCGGCCCTGGGCATAGGCCCAATAGGCACAAGCCTAAGGCCCCCAGTTTCATGGGCCCAAAAAAAAATGTTCCTTTTATATATATGTAAAAAAAAAAAAATTATCTGATACTTATTTGATTGTTTGATCGGCATCGCCTCTAAACGACTTGTATTCTTCGGTTCTTCTCACCTTAACAATAACGCCGCAAGTCTTGCGCCGAATTGCCGTCTCCAAATCTCTCTCCTTCTCACTTTTCAGACGAAACTTGTCCAGGTAATTCTCTCTTGCTCAAATTTCAGGCTCTGCTTCGACTTTTCCTCTTGTCGAGGAGGAAGAAGGAGACGAGTTCTTCTTCAATTGGGTAGAAACAAAAGGTCGAACCTGTTGTTCTTCATCCATTATTGCAGTCTTGTTTTATCTTTTGTTTATCGGATTCTAGGGATCTAGGTGATGATAATTTTATGTTAAAGACTTAATCTTGTTCTTTAGTTCTTCTTTAATTTTGTATCTGGGGCTGTGGGTCACTGGGAGAAGGAGACGACGAGTTCTTAAATTTGTGTTTGGGTTATTAGGTAGGACGGTAGTCAGTAGGTTGGTACTCTGTAGGACTATAGGAGAGGAAGAACAAGAGTCTTTGGTTCTCCTTTATTCTTTAATCTTCAAATTGATTGTTTGTGCTACCGTGCTACTGAGATTACAAAACAATGAACGAACACTATCAATTGAAAATTGTTAATATTAGGATAATGGTCTTGTATGATTGTATCAATTGAAAAGTGTTCTACTTTGTTGACTATCATTTGGGTTTAATATTAGGATAATATTATTGTATCATTTGTATGGCAGTAAGGTTTAATTGAAAATAGTTTTGTTGGTTTGATACATTGGTAATTGTATTAGATGGCAATATGTTTCAATTACAAATTTCATGTGTTTATCTTTTGCAGGTTGTTATCATGGCTCCAATTAGGAAGTATCCTTCTGGGGCTAAAAAAAAGAAAAGAGAAGCAAAAAAGAGATGCATTGGTCAAGCTTCAAGTTGGGTCTCTACGTAAGTACTTTAATGCACATAGTGAACAACTACATGAGAATGAGACTGAGACTGAGAATATGAATGAGAATGAGAATGAGACTGAGAATGATAGTGAAGAAGCAAGTCAAGGTATGAATGTCAATGAAAATGTAGAAGCAAGTCAAGGTCTGAATGCCAATGAGAATACAGAATTTGACTTTCCATTCGATGTTGATGATTCAGGAAATTGGGATAAGACTAAACAAAATGTCAGAGACTTTTTAGTCGAAAGAGGTCCTAAAAGAGAGAATGATTTCACTTTTCCGGTTGATAACTTGGGGAGACATTTCAGTGCCACACATTATTTTCGTGTCTTACCTAATGGTGAAAAGAAGAATAGGAGGTGGTTAGTTTACTCAATTTCTTTGGACAAGGTATTCTGCTTTTGTTGTAAATTGTTCAAGCAAGATCACAACAAGACTTTATTGGGTCAATTTGCTAATGAAGGATTGAATGATTGGAAGAATATAAGTGCAAGGCTTGCAGGCCATGAAAGAAATAGTCATCATATCAATTGCTTTACTAGTTGGATTGAATTGGAAACAAGATTGAAAAGGAATGCAACAATTGATCAAGGTGTGGAAGAACAAATAAAGAAGGAGAGAGAACATTGGAGACAAGTACTATTGAGGATCCTAACTGTTGTGAAAAGACTTGCGAAAAATAATTTGGCATTTCGTGGGGATAATGAGAAATTGTATGAGGAGAGCAATGAGAATTTCTTACAAGTTATTGAGATGATTGCTGAATTTGATCCAGTGATGCACCAGCATGTTCGGCGTATTTTAAAAAAAGAAACTCATTACCATTACTTGAGTCACAAGATCCAAAATGAAATGATTCAACTCCTAGCAAATGAGGTGAAAGCTTCCATTGTTGCAACAATCAAAGAAGTAAAGTACTTTTCAGTCATACTTGATTGCACTCCAGATGTAAGTCATAAGGAACAAATGTCTCTTGTTGTTCGGTGTGTTGATGTTACATCAAGCCCGATTGTGGTAAGAGAATTCTTTTTGGAATATTTAAAGGTGGATGATACATCGGGGCTTGGACTGTTTAATGAGCTTTCAAATGCACTGAACACTCATACACTTGATATTGGTGATATACGAGGACAAGGGTATGACAATGGATCGAACATGAGAGGAAAACACAAAGGTGTACAGAAGAGACTTCTTGAGGTGAATCCTAGAGCATTATATAGCCTTGTGGTTGTCATAGTTTGAATCTTGCAATTTATGATATGGCTAATTGTACTCCTAAAGCCAATTATTTTTTTGGAGTGGTACAACAAATATATTCGTTCTTTTCATCTTCCACAAAGAGATGGCAAGTTTTTAGGGATCATGTGGAAGGACTCTCTCTTAAACCATTGTCTGAAACACGATGGGAAAGTCGTGTTGAAAGTATAAAAGCATTTAGATTCCAATTAAGCTCCCCAAAATAAGAGATGCTTTAGCTTACTTGGCAAAACATGGTGATGATTCCAAAACAAGATCTGACGCTGAATGCATGGCAACATATGAAATGGAGAATTTTGAATTCTTGTTGCATATGGTTATTTGGTATGATTTATTGTTTGCTATCAATATTGTCAGTAAAATTCTTCAAACTGAAGACATGCATTTGATGTTGCCATCGAACAATTGGAAAAGCTTATTTTATTTATGCAAAAGTATAGAGAAATTGGATTTGATGAGGCCTTGATCAAAGCTAAAAACATTGCAAGTGAGATGAAAATTGAAGCCGTATTCTGTGAAAGAAGAACCATGCATCTTGAAGATTTGTTGAAGGATTGTGTTGTTTCTGACATTAATGGGAGTGATTTATTTTCTGAGTTGTGCTACTTGAAAGGAGCTATACCAAATGAAACGTGTTGAACTATTTGAAGCAAATGGATGGTTGTTACCCAAATGCTTGGATTGCTTACAGAATTCTGTTAACCATACCGGTTACTGTTGCCTCTGCTGAGAGAAGCTTTTCAAAATTAAAGTTGATCAAATCTTATCTTCGATCAACTATGTCACAAGAAAGACTAAATGGTTTAGCTATGTTATCTATTGAAAAAGACTTGGTTGAAAAGCTTGACTATTCAAGCTTAATTGAAACTTTTGCGGCCAAGAATGCAAGAAGGGTAATTTTTGAGTAACAAGAGTACTGATTATTGTAATTTCAATACTTTTATTTGAACTAACATAGTATTTTGTTGAATGACATTTTGATCGCTATATTGTTATATTACTTTTTAATTTTATGTTGTTTAAAATTACACAATTTTTTTTTATCCTAGTCCTCCAAAGTTAAACAAGCCGGAAAGAGAACATGATAAAACCAAGAACATAAACACAGATGAATTCAGGTTTCTTCGACAAGGACTCCCTCCATTAGCCACCACTTATAGATATTGAGCTTTGGAAATTCGACTTGACAGGTTTTGGAACATATTGGGGACATCAAGATTTCCCGACATACCTCCGACATGTCTGCGATAAAAGATCCCAAGTATAAGATGTGAACTTATTCAAGACTTTACTATTCTAGTATTCTTTAATAAGAACTTGGCCACCTCCATATCATCTGGCTTTCCCTTGAATCCGCGTATGCATAGGGTCTTACCGGATGACACCAAACAATGAGGCACAAGCTTTTGCCAAGACCAGCCATTCTCTTTCCAATCCACACAACATGGTATGTCCTATAGATAAGATAATTAATTAAATTAAATCAAAATTTGAGACTTGCATATTGGTTGAAGTAGCTTAGGGGTAGATGCAAGTATACTTAAATTTCAAGCACAAGATTTTCTAGTTTTGGAGATCTAGTCAGCAATCTGATCAATAATTCCCTATAACAGCAATCTCTCAGACGTAGCTCCAACTGCTTCAAATTATGTAGTATAGGCAGATAACTACGACTTGCAGTGGCCGGATCCTTCAGGAATGATAAAAAGCAGGGACACAAGTCAATCCAAATTGCAAGGAAAAAAAAATCAATATTCCATCAGTTGCAAGAAAAAATCAATACTCCCATCAACATAGAATTGCATTTCCATTCATAGATTTTAGCACAGATAAGGATTATCAGCACTAAGTTGAAGACTTTGTTTGAGCCCAAAAGTATTTTTGGCAAGATCCTTTGGTGGATTTGATCCAGTGGGCCGATACATGCGACCCAAAAATAAGCCTACTCTGGTTTGGGGTATAGCTTCGCCTATTCCGTGATTCATAAGGAAGACGAAATCTTATTGGAATCGAGTAGCAGAAATTGAATAGGAAACTTCAATTAATAATCCTTCTAAAGCAAGGAGCAGTCGAAACCCTAGGTGTATAAATATAGGGTTAAGCGGCAAAGTAAAAACATATCTCTCTAAAATCAATCAATCCCAGCGATTACAAAGCCTCCCCGGAGCAAACCTTCAACCTTGTTGAAACCCGGCGACCATACTTCCAGTCCTAGTCTCCCCGAGCCGACTGCCAGTACTACTGCCACCCATACCACCAGCGAAGCAAGGGTAACGCCCTCGCAACCCAGCGAAGCTAAAGTCACGCTTTAGCGAGACCCATGCTTTCTCCAAACTTCACAGTGATTGCTTTGCTCAACCTACAATGTTGAGTATCGATTTGGTGACGCGAAGAGATCACATCCAAAGTCCTTATTCGTAAGGCAAGAAGTCCTTTCTCGGAAGGCTAGAGAAAAACCCTGTGGCGGCGTTTGTGCTCTCCTCGTCCACAACACTTGAAGAGGAAGTCAGGTCAAGGGACCCCCCCGATGACTGCACCTCACGGTGCTAGCACGCCTGCGCACACGCTCAAAAGAGACAGTTTGCACGCCAACTGGTTTTGGAGCCAAACAAACTTATCCCCAAAATTGGATCATCAAGTGACAGATATTTGACATCAAGAATTCTTGAAAAGAGCCTTTGTATCCGATGACAGAAACTGAAGAAATATTCGAGGTCCTTCAATGAATGCAGGTCCTCGAAAGTAATGTTGGCTTCCCGTAGGAAATTTGCACTCATAGAATATCTCGCCAAAGAGTTCTCCACCAGTCCAAACTTTTCAAGCTTAGGAGCATTGATATTAAATGAAAAGTTGGAGATCAGTGTATCATGAATTGTTGGTTAGTAATCAGCAAATCTCATTTGCAGTCTCCTCAGTTCAGGTGCAAAGAGGTTGACAGTCAAATATTGTTCCTCACCAAGATATCCGTCTATGATCAAGTGTTCAAGTACAGGACCACAAGTAAAGAGACTCTCTCCATTGTGGCAGGATCAGGAACACGGACCGAAACATTAAGAAGCCTCAGAAGTACAATCTGAGCTGGGAGGAATGGCAACATAATTTTCTTCTAGGGTCAGCCTCAGAATTACCAAACTCTTGCAGTTGAAAAGGCTTCTTGGCAGCTCATAAGGGTCGTCTCGAACCTCAGACTCAACAATGATAAGGTTAAGTTCAACAACATCACTCCTAATCGGAGTGCAAATCCACTCATCAATATGAGGATAGTCGTCCATATTTGTACATCTAAGAGAGAATTTATGAATGGGTATAGAGCCATGCCGGGAGAGTACATGATCAACAAACCACGCAAAATCATCTGGGTTATATATACTCTTCTTTTTCTTGATCAAAACCGTCATCACGTAGGTCTAAAGTGGGAACAAACACCCACAACTTTTTTCCAGTCGATGAGATAGAATGCTGGTCCTCACAGCATCAACCGTGGCGAGGAAGGAAAGGATATGACAAAGAATTGTGGCGGGTAAGCCACTGATCCTATCTTCACCACGCTTTGAGTTGGAGTTCGAACCCATTTCCAAATTGATGTTCTGAAAATTACAATCTAGTAAGACATAACAAAAGAAAAAAAAACAGCAACCATAAGTGGATTCGGATTTAGGTTGATTAAGTGGTCTCAGCATTGAATTTGATCTTGTAAATTGTAAATGGACTGGGTTTGGGGCAAATTGAAATCCGTTTAGGTTTCGATCGATAGTGTAGAAAAACATTTTCTTTTCTGGGTTTCTATTGACAAGGCAATGAATTCGGACAAAAAAAAAAAAAGGGCCGTGAGCCCGTGACCACTTCCCCAATTTTAGCCCAAAAATTGCTCACTTACTCCACCAAAAGTTTTTTTAACCCCATTTATCCAATCTAACAGTGCTTGACAGTATTGCCCTCATTTTAATTAACAAATTACACTCATATCTCTCTCTCCTCCCCCTCATCGATTTCTCTCTCTCTCTCTCTCTCTCTCTCTCTCTCTCTCTAAGCCACCACGCCCACCACTCCACCGTCGATGTCGGCCTCCTCCGCCGCCGCTCTGTCCCACCGTTGGACCACCAGAGGATGACGTCATCCAACTCCACGATCCCAACCCCTCTGGGCATCACCGGTTTTGTTCGTCAGATGTCTGGGAAACTCTCTACGCCGGAATCAGGTCTGGGCTTCGCCAGTTTTGTTTATCAGATGTCCGGGAAGCTCCGAAGCTCCAAGTCAGAATCGAGTCTGGGCTTCGCTTGCAGGTCTCGGACGACGTCAAAACTGTGGTCTATTGGGGGGGCAATAGACAAATTATTGCCCCCCAATAATTTCTTAACTGTGGTTAATTAATCACTGAAATTAGAGTTTTGATAAGTCTTATGTTGTTTTGAGTTTATTAAAGTATAATAATCTGTCAATGATAGAAACTGATGATTTTTGGGGTGGTCTATTAGGAGGCACGAGACAGATTATTGCCCCGCAATAATGTCTTAACTCTGATTCATTTATTACAGGTCATTTCAACAAAATGCTGCTAGATTCATTAACCAACATAATTAGGTTTATTGGGGGGTCATAAAAAGTTTATTGCCCCCCAATATTTTTTTTTATAGATGGTCAGAAGTAACTCAGTTTGGTTTTGAATTAGTTTACAAAAGTACAGGTATTCAAATTCAATACTTGGTGAATTTAAGTCCACAACGAATTGTTTTTTTTTCACACTCTCCACTTCACTTGAACCGCTTCACCCTAGGCCTCCCGGGTGGCCTCTTAACAAGAATAAATGCACCTAACAACAAAAGGATCACCCATATTCATGCAAAAAATAACAAAACAAATATATTATTGCCCCGCAATAAACAGATTATTGCTGCCCAATAATATATCAGAAATACCAAAACACATTAGAAGCAGTCTTTAACACAAAGGAAAATATCACTGAACACAATTATAGAGACTTTATAACAATTAAAACACATTATTGCCCCCCAATAATTTCGACTTCGGTTAATGATTTTGCCCAAAATTCCAGTCGTTTTGTAACAATTCCTGTTGACCGTTTGCCTTCACACTGATTTGACTCCGATTGCAATGACTCCGGTTGCAGCCCGGGACCGGAGATACAATCAAGTTGCGATTTCCGTGATGATCAGTCGTCGGTGAGAGAGACAGAAGCAAATCGAAGACATACCCGATTCTACTGGCGGTTGTTGATTCCTTCATAAGGTCCAACCCGGCCTCGCTGAACTTCTCAGTGACGAGGACCGTCAGCTTGGTGTCGAGCCTGGCCGCGGAGAGAAAGACGACGAGTTTCGACGCAGCGATGGTGAGAGCCGACGTCGTGGGCGACCTGCTGGAGGGATGGAGGGAGGGAGAGAGAGATCCGACGTCGTCTGGAGAGAGAGAGAGAGAGAGAGAGAGAGAGAGAGAGAGAGAGAGAGAGAAGGAGAGGGCAAAAAAGTCCCCAAAAATATAAAAAAAGAATTAATTGGGCATTAGGGAAATAATCCCTTAGAGTGTTTTGGGTAAATGATGTTAAAAAAATGTTTGTGGAGCAAGTGGGCAATTTGGTGCCTAAAATTGGGTAAATGATCATTTCCCCTATACTAATATACCTAGAAAAGGGACGGGATTGAAAGTTTCGCATCAACCAAAACCGAAAAATTGAGAGAGAAATTAACTTGAATGAAAAATCAAACTGCCTTACAGTGTTGGGTTCTTGTACCGAAAGCTTCACCACTAGAGGAAGAGCGGCAGCTAACAGCAATAGAGAGCCCGATGGAGGCCTTGTTGTTTCGAAGTGGGGAAAGAGGATTTCGATTTGGGACTTGGGATTTATGATTTCGAAGCACGGAGCGACAGATGAAATGGGATGATTTGATTTTTGCGTTTTTGAATTGAGGAAGAACAATTTTGACTTCGAAAGCTAGGTCTAGAATTGGGGATGAACTAAGGAGCTGTTGAGCTGAGGACCGAGAGAGGAACTGAGGTTTGACTGTTTGAGGTCATGTTTGATCGAAGTATTGGAACATTAGGTCGAGACGCTGAGTTACAAACGAAACAAGCCTGGGCTTAAGGCAATAGGGCTTTAATTAGTTATATATATGAGCTTTTATTTGTGGTAGGCCTGCATATCTCGGTTCCTACGGTTCTAATATGTTCACAAACAAGCGAACCGGAACCGAACCGGAGACATGAAAACGGTCCAGTTCTTGAAAAATGACATGTTTTTAATACTAAAACCCGAACCGAACCGCCGGTTCCGGTTCGATTCGGTCCGGTTCTGCCGGTTCTCGGTGCTAAAGTCTCAGGCCTAGATGATTAGCAGGGTCAACATCATAGTTAATCCACTCAAATCCATGGAACTCTCCCAAGTCAATTCTTGGCTTCGCATAGGAGTTTTGCAGTCTTTAGAGAATAGATTGCCATACTGTTGTCCTTGAGATGGACATTTTCATTTTTCAAGGTTTGGAGCAGTAACATTAACAAGAATGTTGCACACACGGTTGTCAGGATTGTAGTAGTTATACCTTATTTCTGGTGTTTTTAGTTTCCGTGCAGAGATATTAATAGTGAAACTTGAAACAAGCTCAAGACCTCCATCTACAATCAGATCTTCAAGGACAGGGCAACAAGAAACCAGCTTGTCCATCAACTTATCAATAGGACAGCATATGTATAAACCTTGGGGAACTTGAGTCTTGGGAAACAATTTGAGGTATGTTTAATGGTGATAACTGATGCCAGGATCAGTTCTAAAGAAACCAATGTGCTGCAGTTGTAAAGGCTTCTAGGCAACTTAAAACGCAATCGCCGGAATGCAGAAGAGTTGTAGTAGGCAGGATATATCAATGTAACTATGTAAGGGTGGTAGCCACACTGATCAAGTTGAAAAAGATGAATTTCCAGTTTAACAACATTACACTTAACGGCTGTGAGAATCCAAGCATCAAAACGAGAGTAGGAATAATTATTTTAAACTATGATACTTTCACGACTTATATTTCTTTTCATCCCATTTTCATTCGTTATAAATAAATTCTCTAAAGTTAAACAGACTAAACATAGAAGATAAAAGGCTGTAAAAATACAAGTGTTTATAAGTGCATATTGAAACCACTGCAAGTGGCCTAGTGATTCTTGTCTAGTTGGGTGTGCTTCCCAACCTAGGTTCGAACCCAGAAGCTATTAAGTGGCCAGGCACTGTGCTACAATGCACAGTTGGAGTATTTCACATGCGCCGAAGAGGTTTATCTTGGGCCTAGGAAGCCTTTAGGTTCCCCTTGACAAAATCAAAATAAAAAAAAATTAAAAAGTGCATATTGATTTGAATACGAAATTCCAGATCCACAGACAACTTCAAAAATGAAATCCATATACTACATAGTCCTAGATATCAATTTTATAAAATCCAATTTGACAAGTCTTTGAACCCCGGCCTCCAGAAACATTGAAACTTCCTAATTCCTTGAATAACTTCATCTATTCTTTTACACATACATGGAATTCTAGTACTTTAATTGATTTAGCTTTCAAAACCAGCTGGTCAATCACCATGATTCACCAAAACAAGGATCATTTGCACCCGTTTGTACGTAATTAACTTGAACATAACTAGAATCCAGCATTAATACTAAGTTACGCAGATCGATCAGTAGGACTGAATTACTTGCTGCATGCCCGGGGACTCTTTTCTACTTGAAATACTACTCATACAGTCATACCTTAGATTTTGATCGAGCCCCACGTAGCAGCTCCTCTGAAAAAGATAGTATCCAAGGGTTATATTTGAAACCATGAGTACCTGCAGCCAACCCTTCATCAACATCGTTGCTTCCTATAGGATCATCAGCTCGATGATGATCAGTTGAAGTACTTTTCGAGGCAACCATGTCAGGCTGATGATCAGTTGAAGTACTGACCATGCTTGCATTTTGTTTCTCTTTCAAGCTACTACCCTCTTGTTCAGCTACTCTTGGAACAGGATGCTCTTCCCCCAACATGTAGATATTACTCAGTTCGTCAGCTGCTGCAAATGGTTGTACGTCAAAGTCACAGTAGATGCATTGCACAGGGCACTGTTTCGACAAATAATTCTCTGCCCCTAGCATGTGGATCATTATTTCGCAATCAGCTGTAAATGGTGGCACCAATGGCCTATGTTCTAGGCATTGCTTTCCACAATTTTCTGCTTTCCTTTGCAGTTCATGATCAGCTACTAGAAATGGTTGCACATTGTCCTCGAAGCCTGGCACAGTGGATTGTTTACCCAAATAATTTTCTTCTTCCCACTGCAAGGCATCTGCATATGGTGGCAGCACATAGTCATCGTGAACTAATAGTATAGGGCTCAGGTATTGCACCCAACAGTTTTCTTCCCCTTGCAGTTCAGAAGATAATGATGGGCCAGCATCGCGGACATCTCCGGTAATTGCATGCATAAGTTGATCTTCCTCTCCTTGTTTAATTTCGGATTCCTCTTGTTTCATATTCTTATATCCATCCAGTGCTTGACAATCATCGGGGACATCATCTCCGGTTGCAAGCTTCTCCCGGTCGTCATCATCAACCCGTTTCCTTTTCTCTTTGGATCCCTCATTTTTCCTAAGGATGCATAGAACATATTTTTGTGCCTCCTGTATGAGATAAATATATATATTAGTACCTTGATAATCCGAAATCCCGTGAAAATAAATTAAGAAAAAGGATTTACAAGGTTTCCAGAACCTACACCAAAATAATTAGAATCATCTCGTTCCATATATTAAACACATATACTTAACATTTTTAATAGTTGAATAGAAAACACATATACTTGACATTTGAATGTATTAAAGATATGTTACGTACTGTCAAATCCGAAGTACAGCGTCCTCATCATCTACTCCAAGCCATTTATAGTAACTTGAATTTTCTTTTGTGGGCTGTTAATTAGGGTTGTTGGGAGGAGCATGCTGGTACATTGATGTTCTTTCTAAAGAACTACTCTTCTTTAAGCTTTCTTACAAGAAAACACAAACATGTTCATGTTTTAGAAACTCGATCTCTTTCTTCCTCCCATTATTTTTTTGTTCTCTACTGTTATAGCTAGTTAGGGACTTGGTGTTATGGTAAAGGAGCATGCTTAAAGAAAATAATATGTGGGTACGTGGATCGGGTGGAGTAATGTTCACAAGACAGGTCACAATTATTATGTTAACAAACCAAAAGAAAGAAGTGAAAACACAAATCATCAACGTAGAAATTAACTTACTTGTTGGTCAAGCATGCCTACTTGCGAGTGATCAAGTTCGAACTCGAGCATGATCCATCTGCCATGTTGCTCGGACCCCTTTTTCTCATAAGTAAATCTTTTCCTGTAACCTACAACAATGCCACTTGCGTATACGTTCTTGGCAGCGTCCCCCCCTTTCCAGGTGCCGCTTCCGATAGATCGGCCCTTCCGGGAGGCATTCACAGTCATCTTCTTTCGTTGAGTGAAGAAGTAGAGATCTTTGTTGAACCTCAAGTCGTTCTTTCTTCTTTCTTTGTACATGTCCCATATGTCCCAAGGCTCTTGTTCACCGTACAAATTGGAGTTGAAAATCAAATAGTCTTCACCGGGTACCTCTTCTCCTTTGACCTTGGGACATAGATAGCGGAGGATTAGTTCCTCCTCCAAGGGGCAGAACCTGTAGCCCGGAAGAAGCTGATGCTCGTCATGTAATTCATTACCATCCTCATGGATATCCATTGGATAGAATCAAGAACTTACTTGCGGTTTTTTTATGTTTCTCTCTGCAAGATATATCAATTAGTTTCTCTTTGAGAGTTGG
>BDJD01008395.1:13566-54827 GCA_002564525.1 Rosa multiflora | reverse complement strand
GAATATGTAGGCAACATCTCTAAGAATAATTGCCTATGTCGTAGAATGGTGTGCGTAGTTGCCTTATCCGTAAGACATTGTAGTTCATCCATTCCTTAAAAAGAAAAGCTTGTAATTAAAAGGAGTCATAAAGAAAAGAACTCAACTTTTATTAATAAGCCAAACGGAATTACATTATCGTTTCTTTAACCAAAGAAAATCTAATCCAATAAACTAGTTAATGCAAAACAATGGTAGTCGTCTAACTCCTTTCGGTAATTCCAATGTAAATGTGACCAGGTGAGTAGAGAGATGTCGGTGGAGCAAAGCTCGCTTAAGTACCACTTATCTCAAAACTTTTCTAGACATCACACTTACATTAAGTACGCCTACTTTGAAGAAAGACTAATATCATTGACATCTACTATAAAAGTAATATGGCAATTGCCTACATCTCTTGGAAAATAAAAAGAATTAATCAAAATCGCCAGTTTCTGGGTCTTGATCCTTGTAGTCTTCCACCCTTAGATCGAGATCGCCATCTTGATCTTCTTGTTCCATGTAATTTGCCTCCCTTGCTTCACGATACATCTTGTATGCGTTTGCAACATTCTGGGATGCAGTACACTTCCTTGCCCAATGTCCACTTGATCCACATCGAAGACAAACATCTTTATGGTCAGGCTCCCTTGATCGAGATGCTTTTGGTGCATAATTTGGAAGACTATTACTCTTGGTGGTGTCACCACGATAACCGGAGGATCCGCCTCTCTCTCTCTTCACACGTTGACCTCCACGGTTCCGTGCACGACTCTCTTAGCGATTTCCTTCCTCTTTAGGGCGAGAATATGGACCAGAATGTCCAGAATTGTCCTTACTCTTAGGGTTTCGCTCCTTGCGTCCTTCTTTAGGGGCGCAACTATAGTTAGACTCCGGAATAGACTTAGTTCACACCGTTCTAGCATTATAGTTCTTCACAAGTATGTTGTCATGCTTTTCAGCTACGTTCATTGCGCCAATAAGCTCATGAAACCTCGTGATACGTCCTGATTTTACATCAATCCGATAATTCTTTGAAATCATCAGGGCAGAGACGGGGAAGGTAGAGAGAGTCTTCTCGATCAACATCATATCAGTTATGGTTTGGCCACAAAACTCCATCAGAGACTTGATACGAAGAACTTCCGAGTTATAATCAAGCACAGACTTGAAATCACAAAAGCGGAGGCTATGCCATCGCACTTCTAAATCAGGAAGCAGGGAGTCACGAACGTTGCCAAATCACTACTCAAGTTCAACCCATAGCTTTCTTGGGTCATCCTCATTGAGGTATTCACTGTGGAGCGCGTCATTCATGTGCCTTATCATGAGAATGATGGCTTTACCTTGATTTGCTTCAAAAGCAGTAACTTTGTCAATGGAGAGCACGTTCTGACTAGGCTTGGATGGCTTCCAGAAGTCCATCAGCCTTAAGATGTTGGCGCACATATCGGACTCACCTACGGTATCCTGCGCAAGTTGTCTCTAGTGGAACAAAGTTCAACTTGTTCAGGTAACTCATACTGAAAAACAACACAAGATTAGGGTTAGTTTCGGAGCGAAAGAGGCTACCACGAAAAACTATTAAATTTCTGAGCGTAGTCGCTTCCAAGAAATTAGGGATTTTCTGAGCGTAATCACTTCCAAGAAAATCCGATTCCAATAGGGGTTTTGGATTAGATCGAAACAACGATGTATGTGGTCAATCGTTTTCTTCTCAACAAACTCTAAGTTTGGAGTGAGCACGAACTCCCACAGTTCTTCTATTGGTCTCCCCTATGAAGAAGAAAAGGGAGGTAGGAGAAGGGATGTTGGAAGTCCCCGAGAAAATGAAGAAGAAATTGAAAAACTTCAAAAACGGGAACTTTTATAAAAGTTTACCTTGAAAAAATGCCGGAATTCTTGACCGCAAAGATTGTTGGCTGGGCTGTACAGTGATACTGCAGGGTCGCTGCGAGGATGTCGCGAGGACGTTGCGGAGATTCCACGAGGACTGTTGCATGGCCGCTGGGATGTCGCGAGGCCGCGAGGATGCTGCGGGGATGTTGTGGAGATGTCACAAGGACTGTTGCGGGGCCGCTGCGGGGATGCGACTGTTGTGGGGATGTCGCGAGGATGCTGTGGGGATGCTGTGGAGAAGCCTCGAGGACTGTTGCAGGGATTTAAGGTTTTTAGTTCTTAGGGCTAGGGTTAGAGCTCATGCTGATAACGTGTTTTAGGGAATCAGAAATTGAGAGAAATTTGCTGTGTATTCTCATTGATAATATGGGCCTCTTTATATAGAGGATTACAATACATAAAATCTCAATCATATAAGGAAAGTAATCGTACATTGATTAGGAATCTAGATCCTTCTAATTGAACCCTATTACCATTAGGTCAACATTGATTAGGAATCTAGATCCTTCTAATTGAACCCTATTACCATTAGGTCAAGTAACCTAGAGTTTGGGCCAAACACAAATAGAGATATCCTTAAACACAATTAAGTATTTTTTTTTGTTATTTTTTTATATTATTGAGACAATTTTGCCCTCCCTCCCATTATCACAACAAAGAAGTCAACGGAGACTTGACCGGAGTCCGGTCAATGCTCGCCAGGGTCACTACCGTCGGACTACGGTCACCGCCGCCTAAGTCCGAAGTCCGGTCACTGGTCACCGGAAGTTCTCAGAAAGCTCATATGAGATATCATAAGTCACTGGAGAATAATATTGTTCCCCTATAATATTATTATTGATCCCCAGTAACCCTTAATAATATGATTATTGCCCCCAGTAGAAACATTGTTGCCCCTCAATAATGTTATTATTGCCGAATCAATTTTGAAAAACTTTATTGGGCAAGTCAAAAAATTACCAAACCAAGCATATAACAAGTATTTATATATTAGAGGAACATAACACCAATGATCTTCTACCACATATGTTAATGACTCAATGGCCCACTGGATTTTCTTCTCTGTGAATTTCCAACTCCACCGTCTTCATCCCACCAAAATTTGTAGAGCCCAGTAATACACTAATACATAACAAGTGTCATCATCATCGTGCTCTACAGCTAGCTTCTACTCAGCACACTTGCAGCTAATTGCCTTCTTCTTCTTCTTCTTCTTCTTTAACATCTAACTCACACACTTGCTCCTTCACCCACTCAGAAATGGATCTGACAGGCACTCCTTGCTAGACCTGAAGTGTCCCGCCGAAACCCGACCCCTACTCCACTGTAGTCGTCCACAGTGACGATGATTCTAACTGTGAATTCCACCGAGACTAGAAACAACAGCGACGCGGCAATTTCAAGATCTCCACGCACCAACAACTCAACCCATACGCCACATTCGTCTACGACGACGACTCCTCCCTCCCTCAGCTCCTCAAACACCTCCCAAGGACTTCAGCGACGACGCCTCCCTCAACTACTTCGAAGACGAGGACGACAACGACAATGATTTCTGCCCCGTGATCATCAAGAGCAACCGCAATCAAACCACGAGGAGGTCACATGACTAGGGAATCCGAGTCGTGGATTGCGGTAGAGGATGAGAGTCATCGCTGACTAGGACGGTGAGGAGGACCAGCATTGGTGGTGAGTATGCAGACCTTTGGCGACGGGCTCGGGAAGCAGAGGGGAGAGAGAGAGAGGTCGTCGTCAGCGTGAAAGAGAAGAGAGAGTGTGGCATGCTTTTAATTTTATAATGAAAATTTGTCTAAAATAGTCTTTTTACTTTTAAATGGAGTGACACAATAATCTCTTACTGGAGTAAGTGGACAATTTTTAGACTCAAATTGTGTAAATTGTCAATATCCCTATTTTTTAACATATAAGTATATAAATTAAAGTCCAACTGTTAATTAAACCCTAGATATTAGACTCATACTCATCTGTTAGTTGTACAGATAGAAGACACTTCATTGTCCCACATCTTCTCACTCTCTTCCTCTTCTTATCTCTTAGAGCAAGTTCTCCCGTAGTCAAGAAATGTCAAGGTCGAAAAGTTAAGGTGTCGACCAGTCAAGTAACTGTTCACTACAACTGGATATAGGTTTCCGCCCGTTTTTTTTTCTTGACTAGTCAAGACTGTTCATTTTAACTGTTCATTGAGTGTTTTCATTGTTCATTGAATTTTTTTTTAATTAATGTATATTTGATGTAAATAGATGATAATAATAGACATTTATGGATAATTAATGTCATAATTATGCAATTTACTATTTTTCTAATATTTTTGGTGGACAAATTATGAGCCACCGACAATTTTTCTTGAAATGAGTGAAGGCACCACCGACAATTTTTTTGAAACGCTTGAAATAACCATCGACATCTTTCAACGGACCAGATCATTTACAAACTATTCAATCTAACGGTTATTGTTAATGTAATCTTATCTAAGATTTCGGATCAGATTACGTCGAACCAGGAGTAGACACGTGTCCTCGAAGTTTGATCACGTTTTATGTGAAAATTGTAAATAAATACAGCAAGAGGCAGCACACCATTCACACACAAGTTGATATTCACAAATCTCCTTCTTTTTCATAACTCGAGATCCAACACATTTCCTCTCCTTCCCTCATTTCAATGAAGAGATTGTGGGCTAAGTATCGACAATCTCGAGATGAAGATCATGAAGAGATGTGTAAGACTAATGCTCTTGTGGTAGCAGCAGTCGCTGAAGCTGAAGCTTCCTCCGGATCACGACGACGGGGTGCTCAACCGGGGCGTGCACCGAATGAGGAGCGATTTAGGGAATCAAGAGGGAAAAACATGATGGAAGCTAGATTACTTTGTGGAGCATCCAGTTTTCAGTGAAGAGGTATTCTGGACACGGTATAGGATGAGTCACAATGTTTTCAACCGCATCTCCAGTGACCTTTGTCGCTATGACCAGTACTTTGTCCAGAAATCAGATGCTGCTAAGAAAGTCAGACTACTTCCCCAACAGAAGCTGACATATTCCTTAAGAATATTTGCTTATGGTGCCGGGGCAGATCAATGCGCTGAGTATTGTCGGATGGCGAAATATACCTCCATCGAGGCTCTGAAATGATTTTCAAGAGGAATCGTTAATATGTCCTCGGCAGAATGCCTCCGGGCTCCTACTCTGGTTGACCTAAGAAGACTTCTCGCCAAAGCTGAGAGAATAGGCTTTCTTGGGATGATTGGAAACATTGACTGCATGCACTGGCAATGGAAGAATTGCCGAACAGGTTGGGCTGGAGAATACAGCGGTCGAAAACGTGTGCCCACTATCATCATTGAAGCAGTCGCTTCTTATGACACATGGATATGGCATGCCTTCTTTGGAATGCCAGGATCATGCAATGACCTTAACGTGCTTGTTAAGTCCCCGTTGTTTGACAAGCTCACTGTTGGCCAAGCCCCCCAAATCAAATTTTAAGTGAATAACAGGATTCACAATTTAGGCTACTATCTCGCTAATGGTATCTATCCGTAATAGGCGACTTTCGATAAATCAATTCCAAGGCCTACACGACCCAAGGATCTGAAGGTTTTCCAGACTCAATAGGGGTATAGGAAGGATGTGGAAAGATGTTTCGGCATTTTACAGTCGCGCTTTTGTATTGTTCGAGGAGCGGCTCATGGCTGGGATAGAGAAGACCTTCGATACATCATGCTGACTTGTATTATATTACATAACATGATAATCGAGGATGAAAGAATAGATGACAGCGATGAGGATTTGGAGTCCGATGAAGAAGAGGATAACAATATGAGGCCCAAGTTTGGGAAGGACCGACCGGTGATGACTTCTATCCTGTTGGTAGAATGGTTATTACTTCAACGGATTCATGGATCGATACGATGCCATTAGAAGTGCAAACAGTCACTCAAACCTTCAAGAAGATCTGATAGAGCATTTCTGGAACATTCAAGGCAACATGGAGATCTAGATCATAATATAGGTTTTTTGGAATAATTGGTTAATATCTATGTTTTGTTATGTTTGTGTGCTTTGAATTTGGCTTGTATAATGTCTATGTTCCTTATGTCTGTGTGATTTTAATTTGGTTTGTATTATGTTTATTATGTGCTATGATTTTGAACATAAGGTGTGTGCTTTAATAAGAGAAATTTTCAAATACAACTTTCATTTCATAAAATTTATGCTTACATAAATGAAAAACTAGGAACAATTACACAACATGGATAATCACCTAATTATTCAAATCATGATCCTCATCCTCTCTAGGAATCCAATTTGTGTTTGAAAGGTCATCATTAGGGTTAGCATTGGTGGAATCACCCGTAGAGAAAGGTGAAAATTGTGGTTGTGAAGGATATCCCCCGGGGTAAGGTGGTTGCGGATAGTATCCACCGAGATAAGGGGGTTATGGGAATCCACTGGTGAAGGGAGGTGGTGGGAAGACACCGGTGAAGGGAGGTTGTGGGAATCCATCGGGGTAAGGTGGTTGTGGGTATTCACCGAGGTAAGGTGGTTGTGGGTATTCACCGAGGTAAGGTGGTTGTGGGTATGCACCGGGGTAAGGAGGTTGTGGGTATGCACCACCAAAATTTGGTTGCAGAAAGTATCCACCCATAGAAGGTGGCGTCTGCTCACCAAGATCTTCTTTCTCCGCTATCTTCTTTTGCTTTCTTGACCAATAACGCTTTTTATTTGGCGCCATTTGACTTGTATCAATCTCCATAATATGCTCTTCCCTCTTTTTAATTCGCTTTTCCCTCTCTTGTAATAGGAATGCCTCTTTTCGCATATCCATTTGCAATCAGATACATTCTCGTTGATTTTCCTCTTGGAGACTTAGAGTGAATTCCTCATCGATTTTTTTCTTGCTCGCGGTTGCCTCTATTTGGTTGTTCGCTATATTGTCGAGTGTGCTTGACAAAAGACTTTGATCTTTCGCTGCCTTCTTTCCTTTCTGAATTGCTTATGTAGATACCTCTCACTATGCATGGATAGTTTGCTACCTCACCAAGCATAAACAACACCCTCATGAGATCTAACTGCTACTTGCATCTTGTAGCCCTATGTTCAAGCTACGCTACGGTATCCGGAAGCGGCAAATAAGTAACCGGGAAGCCACCTTCCCGGCCTTGCCAACATGCCCTCACAACTAGGCTTTTTATACTAGAAATGGTGGTTGCTTGTCCCACATCAAAAACCATGTAAAGGAGAAGTATTCCTTCACCTATAAAAGGAATGCCTCCTCCCACAACTCAACACATTCCATGACATCCCATTACATCTCATGTAATTGCGGCCCAACACACATAGTTAAGCTTTCAAGTGGACGTAGTCTCCCGCCTTGGCGGGAGACAAACCACTATACTTCTTGTGTGTGTCCCTCTCTCTCTTTTTATTTATCGTTAATAAGACCCCTGGGTCACATACATTAACATTGATGCAGTCTGTGGGAAGCCAACACAAAGGCTTCGTCACCTACCACGAACTTTGACCCGTAAGCGTCGAGTCAACACTCGTTCAACATCAAATCAGGGGTGGTCAACGTCCATCAGGACCTGTCAATGCTTGGTCAACTCCCATCGGGGCTGGTCAACACCGGTGAAGGTTGGTCAACGCCTATCAAGGCCGGTCAACGTCGAACAATGGCTGGTCAATGCTGATGAAGGTTAGTCAACGCTCAACAAAAGGTCAACGCTGACTTGCTAAAAAAATTGGTGATGAGTCACGCTGGACACCTAGAAGACTTCCTTGGGCACCCATGGCCATTCTTCAATGATCATCAACGGCACACCTCCGCCAGTCAAAGACAAAGCTCCGCTGGCCATGCTCCATTAAGCTTCATCGGCTGATAGCTTCACCGTCGAGCTGCACCGCTAGAAGTTCACCGCCGAACTTGGCCGTTGAGTTACACCACTGACAAAAATTACAGTTGGGATTCACCGCTGGCCCGAGCTTCTTCCGCTAGCCACCTCTGCCAGCAACAAGCCACTCGGCATCACTTCCGTCAGCAACCTCCATTGGCCACACACCTGTGGCCATGCTTCGCTGGGCACCACCGCCGGCAGGCCAGTGAACTTCACTACTCATCATCCCATCTCTGCCAAGGAGCCAACGCCAAGAGTTCTCCGCCAAACCCATCTCTGCGAAAGCTCCGCTGGCCCAAACCTCCGCCAGCACTTGCTCCGCTGACAAAAAAAAAAACAACAACAACAAACAAAAACCCAGCTTCACTACCAGCGGTGACGCGAGTCCTTCCGCCAGCGAGTCTTTCGCCGGCGAGCCTTCCACCAAGCCTTGCTGCACCTCTAACAACTCACCCAAGTCCCCATGACGCAGCTCTTACTCCAACGGCAATACAGCGCTAGCACCAGCAGCGATCACTGCTATCACCAACACCAAGTCTCCGCTCATTTCCGAGTCACCGCTGAGCACCAGAGATCCACCAACCTGCTGGCCAAAACTCTCTTCTCTATTTTCACCGAGCACTGGAAAATTCATCCACCAATACTCACCAGATTGAGTTCTCTTCTCGGTCTTCTCCGCAATCGCTGGTGAAATCAATTATGAGATCAAGTTCATCGACTGCCCAAGAACTACAGCAACTCGTCTGCCCCTTCATAATTGAAAAAGTTAAGTTTTTCTTTTCCTATTTCAAGCTTTGCTTACACACCTATTGCACCACGTGCTTCGTACAACTAACTAAGTTTTTGTCAACACGAGCATAGCTCTTAATCTAAGGCCACCCATCAATTGCACGACACATACACCTACCACTTTGCCTATGCACAATGTGTTGTGTCCTTGCTTTATAGTCTGCATGCTCTATAGACATGACACATCAATACTATAATCACCGCCACATTACTTGACCGACGCATATGTTGGCACAATGATTCAATCACACATAGGCTAAACTTGTCACCATTCATGGTACTCCTCTTGTTTTCTTACTTCGTCTGTGGCAGCAATTAAACATTAATTCCATACACATTACGTGTGTAGCTTTAGCTCCTTATCTGTCTTTCATAATTGCTGAGAATTAAAAGTTACACAAATGCATGGTTAACCCTACATGCATATTGCATGGTTAATTACACATGCATATGGCATGGTTAATCACACATACATATTACATCTCCGTCCTATGTTCATTGTACCATGCGGATCAGTTCTCAGTTTTGGGCTTTGCATAGTTCAGATGAAATTAAAATTTGCATATGCTTGTGATATTCAAAAAATTTGATTGTCAACTAATGTCATGTGCTAATGATTATACTAGGCTTCAAATATGATTACATAAAACACACATTTAGTCGGTCTAATATGTCAAAATTGCTAATCATTTACCTTATGTTAAGGAGATACAACCGCCGAGTACCGCTTCAATTAATGAGCCTCCTACTACGGTGCTTCGCCGGAGAAATGGAGCGTCATGCTTGGACAAACTCCAACATGATTTGGGTACTTACATCAATTTCAAACCCCAACTCACTCCAAATCAGCATAAGATAAGTCACTATATCTTATCTCTTACGCTCTTACAATTAGAGCCTTTGCCATGACTATACATGTCTCCATGACCCTTAAGCATGCCTACAAAATATTATTAGCAACTTTACCACAAGTACATGCTACACACATACATGCTTAGATTCACTTTCATGTGACATTCCTCTAGAAGCTTGTGACACTTACGACTTAATTAAACATGCTCGGGTTATGACTCGCTTGGGTATCGAGTATGGTCACGACTTGCGCTTGAGCCACGCCCCGCATGCTCGTACAGCGCCTACACACTCAACTACACCCAACTTACTCGATCATGTCCAACATGCTTTACTTAAGACCCAAGTTCACAACCGCTTAATACTATGTCACCGAGACTACTCCCACAATTTTCTTTGGACACCCATTACACTTGCCACTATCTATTGTGGGTGTTATATGGCCATAAGATCCACATATACAAATACCAATAATTTACATGTCCATACACATTAATGGAATATGGAATTCTTCTACCATTTGTCACTTGCACCAAATCGAATTCTTTTCGTGTTCCATTAATACGAGCGGTAACCAATACAAAAAAGTATTCTACATATGCTTGTTTTTCATCTCATTGTGCAGGTTAGACGAGTCCTTTCTTGCTTAAGGAGTTCGGGGACTTGTAGGGGCTAGGCTCCTCTCACACATTGTTTATGCTTGATGACTTCATGATTATAACTCCCCAACCAAGAAGCTCCTCTTACTCGAGGACTTCGGGGACTTGTAGATAGCTCTCACTATGCATGGATAGCTTGCTACCTCACCAAGCATAAACAACACCCTCATGGGATCCAACCGCTACTTGCATCTTGTAGCCCTATGTTCAAGCTACGCTATGGTATCCGGAAGAGGTAAATACGTCGTCGGGAAGCCACCTTCCTGGCCTTGCCAACATGCCCTCACAACTAGGATTTTTATACTAGAAATGGTGGTTGCTTGTCCCACATTAAAAACCATGTAAAGGAGAAGCATTCCTTCACCTATAAAAGGAATGCCTCCTCCCATAACTCAACACATTCCATGACATCCCATTACATCTCATGTAATCCTTTTGGGCCGCAAGGCCCAACACACATAGTTAAGCTTTCAAGTGGACGTAGTCTCCCGCTAAGGCGAGAGACGAACCACTATACTTCTTCTCTCTCTCTCTCTGTCTCTCTCTCTCTCTCTCTCTTTATTTATCATTAATAAGACCCCTGGGTCACATACATTAACAGCTTCTTTCGCAGCCTTCCTTTCTTGAGGCCTCACATTAGAATCTGCAGTTTCACATGCAATTACCTCATCTGCATCCATGTCCAAGTTGATGGGGGAATTTTCAACAATTGGTTGTCTGTGCGTATGTTGACTTCCTTCATTTGATGTTCCTCCAGATGTATGGCTAGGGATGTATTTGAATTGTGCAAAGCCCTCCACAACAACGTAACTATCAAAACTTTAAAACAGGTGTCTTTTGGTCCTCCATTTTCTCTTCATCCCAACATGCCACAATGTATGTACTTCATCTTGCTACATAATTACAAAAAATAAGAAAAAATGCAATTAGTACAAATATAAACCCTATTATAAAGGGTCATCTATTATAAATGTCATAATTTCAATAAGAAAGTATCTCACCATTTTACAATAAAAATCAATAAGTACAAATATAAACATCGTTGTAATTACATCATTATTTATCAACTAATTATCTTAATTGTAACGAAAAGCAATTACTACAATTAAAACGATATTATAATTACTACATTATTTATCATGTAATATATTACTATAATGTATCAACAAATTAAATGATTTATCAACAAATACATACCTCATCAACCGCATTCAAACCGCTCTTGTACCAATTTTTCACTTGCCTTAATGCACAATGCCACTCATAGAGTTCAAACTTCAAAATTTTCCACCTTCCCTGCAAAGATTGGGCTGATCGGCTCTTGGGCCAATTTGCGTTAAAGTGTCGCTTCACGAGCCTCCATAAGTCGTTTTTTTTTCTGATTTGTGCCCATAGCCGGACATTGGCTTACAGCTTTCCAAGACTTGCACAATTAACATCTTCCTCATCCGTCCATCTCCTTTGCTCTTCGGTATTATCATCTTCACTTTGATCTCCCACGTGTCCGGCCACTGGACGTATGTTTCCCCTTTGTTCGGCCATATTGGATAATGAAAATTTTGGCTGATGAGAGCTATATGAAGAGGAGGAAGGTGTAACTATGAACTCTAATTTTTTGGGTGTGAGATGTAAAGAAAATGCTAGGTATTTATAGAGAAATTTTTACAATTTTTTACAATTTTTTTTTGTTACCGTTTGATTAACATTACATATATATATATAGTGGTTATTAATTGTTTGCCGTTGGATCCTCTTCTTAATTGAAATGGACCGCCGGGATTTCATGATTGTTAGGCAGCATTTTCAAAATGAGCCAACGGATCTGTTGCACGTAGCACAGGCCAGGCCATGCACAGGCGTTACACGATAAGCGACTGGCGTCAATCGATTCTCCTTTGCGGTGCCACGCGTCAAGCTTTCGTGAGCCACAAGCTGCCTTCAGCGTGTCGCAGTGTAGGGTGCAATGCATGACTTCAGCCACATTCTTCCTTGGGCCGAGCTGGCAAGCCGTCACACCCAGTCATGGATTTAGTCAGGCTGTTAGCTTTTTTATTTTTGACTCAGTCAAGAAAAGCCAACAATTGGCTGGGCAAGCCAATACCAGTGGAAGACCAATTTTCCTTGTGGCTAGTCACCACATCAGTTTTCCTTGCTGGACCCCAATCAAAACAAGACCGGTGGACTTGCTCTTATCTGCTACTCTTCCATCCATGCTGAGTTAGACTTTGAAGGCTTCAAACAGACCAACGATATCAACAAAGACTAGACTCACTCCCTCTGACCACCACCCATCTATCCCAAAGACTCCTCACCACAACCACCACCTTCCTCCTAAACCCACCAAAATTCCAGTGATCCTGTTCTAGATTTGGACCCAACATCATCAACGGATTCTCCTAAACCTTCTTTTACCACAAGATCAACCATAGTAACAGCTACTTATAGTTACAGAAAATGATATTCCCTTCCTGATTCTGATATGAAAACCTTGACTGATCCGGTAGAAGAAAGATGTCGATTTGGAAGTCAAAGTCTGTCCAAAGCGAAGAGGAAAAAGAGAATAGAACTCGGATGTTGAAGATCTAATCGATATAATTAGGTCTTTATGTTTTATGTTTTTTTTTTAGGGTAAAATGTCAGGTTTACCCCCAAGTATCCAATATTATTACAAAATGATGTATCTTATTCAGATACCACGCGTATCCACAGCGAATCCAAAATTGGATTCGTCAGATACGCATATCCGAGCGTATCCACCGCGTATCACTCTGTAAATTTTTTTTATTTTGGATAACAAAACCACTTATTTTAATAATAGTATAAATTAGAGGAAAATGTTTTAACCACTAAATCAAATGTTAGTTGACTTTAAATATAAATTTAATATAAATATTTAAAATCTCAAATATTTTTATTCGTAATTTTTGAATATGATAGATTATGGGAATGAAAACAGTAGTTTTACATATCTTTTTTTTTATTTTGAAACCCGAAAAAGCTAGACAAGCACACTTTCACTAATAATTAAATAAGATTCTTACTATTGGGGAACATTAAGAATTTAAGATGAGACCTAGATCATTACAAGGAATTGATAAATTAAAAGTAACACAACCCATGACTCAATTTGGCTTTTATTCTAATCATATAGATAAAAAAAATTGCGGACAACAAAATACGTCAGTCTATAAATCACGAGATTATAACCTCTATATGAAAAACTCTAGCAATCTGGAGTTGTGTCAAATCTCCTCAACTATAACACCATGTGCTGCAAAACATGACTCTTTGAATTGATGAGAGAGACCACCTTGAGGTAATCACTTTTCATGAATAGAGTAGAGAAATAAGCATTTAATTAGTGCCAACTCAAGTCCTGCGCGCTCTTATTGTAAAATCTCAATAGCATATGGGTTTAGGAATTCGGCTCGCATAAGAACCCAATATGGAAGATGGTAAAAAAGATAATGAGAGAGCAAATACACACAATTATAATAATAGTGAATACACATTTTAAGTAAGTAAAAGTACTCTGAATATAAGGATAAATAGTCTAACAACTAGCAACAAATCCACACAACTACGATGAGCTTAGAGCATCTCTAGTAAACTCTCTATTTTGACTCATTAGTTATTTTAGAGAGCATGTTTAGCTTTGTATCAATTGTAGCAGTTGCACCAAACTCCTAATTAGTGGCTCTCAGTTAAAACTTTTAGCTATCTCGCTCCTAAATGTAGAGAGCGAGATGATGCTTTCTATTATTTTTCTTAAATTTAAAACAGTCTTTTTAACTTTTTCTATGAAATTAATAAATGCATGTAAATCATATATGTTTTCTTCTATTAATAAACAATATAAATTCAAAATTAGCTAAAATAGAGATAACTGCTGCAGAAATCAAAGAATAAACACTACAAACGAATGAAAGGAGAGTTATCACGTTGTTGTCAATTGAATTAGACATCTGAGAACTTAGCGATGCTAAGGTTTGAGAGTATCGTCTCTTGTAACTTTCTCTTTTCTCCTTTGCTTTGTCAATGGAGACTGGGATAGACTTTGGTCTAATCCTTCACTTTCTCTCCTGCCTGGGCGGGGCTGCCTTTGAATTACTTTCAGTGACTGGTGGTGGGGACTCCTTTTTTGGTGGTATAGTTCTTGATAGGTTCAGTAGTGTCGTAATTGCGAGAATCGATGATCTTGCTTGGGTGGTTGACCGGGGGCCGCTTGGCTCTAGACAAAGGTGGATTTTCTAGGTGGGGCGGAGCATCGGTGAAAAACTTTTGGACTTGGAATGGTATCTCATTCTACTTGCTAGACTTCGAGAAGAGAATGGCTAGAATGCAATGGGCGGTGGCGACATTGTTTGCAGTTTCAATCATGGTGCAGGCGATGTTGTTGATGGCTTTGAGAGGTGGAGGTGGAGATATGTGAATATGGTTTGCGTTAGGTTGGGTCGGATGGCTGGTGCGACCCTGCTGGCTGATATCCACTCCCTTTCGGTAACTAGGAATAGGTGGATCTTCGATAAGGGTGGCGGTGGCAGCCGTGCACATCGATGTCGTTCTGGGAGTGTGAGGGTGTCGGATTCCGACAGCAGGTGCAGCGTGGTTAGGTGTAGTGGGTTGCAGCAATGGCTGTACGATGGTAGATGCAAGGTGGAATAAGGTTGGACTATTTCCTTGGCACATGGGTTTGAGCTTACAAGTGGGCCAATGTTTTTGTTTTTTGGACATGATCGTAACTGCTGCAGAAGTTGAAAATGCAATGGAGGAGGTTGCTGAAGGTGGTGACATTTTCTTTTGGTAATAGCACTTAATTAAGCTAATGTTAGAAATATGACCCCAAGGGCGTTCTTCCATCTGTGCCTATTGATTTCCTATGGATAATGTTGAACATTTTTAGATATGCTTCAGTGTTTCTTAAAAAGGTAATTGTTCAGGTAATGGTTTTTCTGTTAGCTTCATAGAGGTAAATCGTTATACATGATTTTGCTCATCAATATAACAAGGGGAGTAAAATCCACACTCTCTAATTTGTAATCCACACTTTCCCTTTCTTTCTTGGGTCAAAGTTCTCATAAAAAGACAAACTTAAGATAGTAAAGACAAAATTTAAGTTACCAAAAAAGGAAACATAGAGTGTAGATTGTAAAATGGGAAATGTGGATTTCACTCCACTCAAAGAATTGTCATATTTTGTGTGTGTAATAAAAAAAGGAGAAATGATGAAGACTATTTTATAACTTTTTAGTTACCTTGGCTAAAATTTGACGAAAAAATGATTAGCATTGCTAAATATGCTCTCACAATTTCAAAAAGAATATCCTTTTTATTGAGCTTCTTTGCCATAAAAGCAGGACTTGAGTAATGTAACAGGATTGTATCAGCATGACTAGTACTACCCAGTGTTGCCAAATTGAGATATGAAGAAGCATTCATTTCATTAGGGGAAATTCAACATTTGGCAACTTATAAACAACCATACAAAAATGGATAAGGAAAAAGAATATGGCCTTTAAATTTTATGTCAAAGATGTCTAATTGATTCAGACCACTTCCTAAATTATTTAATGTGTCCCAATTTCTGGTTTTCAATCAAAAAAGAAAATTTTAAATTTGGTTCTTTCATCAGATCGAAAATGCTAATTATTAGCAAATAATTCATATATGATTTCAATATACATTGAGCTTTAAATATTACAATCCAACCAATCTAATATGGATCCACTCAGGAAGAGGATCCTCTCCTGAGCAAGTTAATCACCCGACCTTCTTGAGCTTTTCACTATATTTCGACACGTGGCAATATTGAAATCCAATGGTTTACACAAAACTTGATTTGTCTTTTTCAATTTTCTTTCTTTCTCAGTTCTGTCCTTTTCTTCTAGGGCTCTCTCTCTCTCTGCTCTTCTCTTCAAACAAATGACTTGTTTAATTTCATCACATCATCATCTCTAATTCCCCAACCTCTCTCTCTCTCTCTCTCTCTCTCTCTCAAATCGGTCGTGGCTTCAAAGCAACTGAAGCTTATATAATTGATGAAGACCACCACAACACACACTTCCAATTCTTCACCACCAACCGACTTAGCTCATGGGTCTTTTAATATAAAATTGGGAAGACTTCAGAATTAATTGAAAATTGCTTCGCAAACAAATTGTTGGGTTTCAATGAAATTTGATATGGAACTAATCTGAATTTTTGAAAATAAAAGAGAGAGTGAGAGAGCAAAATTAATCTGATGAGAAAACATTGATTATAAATGAAACCCATCATTTGAACACCCAGCCCCAGAAATTGAATCCCAAGCTGTCCCATCAATTCAATTGCAACCAATCCCAGAAGGAAATTTAGCAACCACCAAAACTCAAAAGGACGAGTCAAAAAACTTAACAGAGAGAAAGAGTATTCTCTGTGAAACTGGGTTGTATCACCAAACCCCAAGGCTCTTCTCTGAGCTGCAGCGATGGCGATGAAGCACCTTCTCACAGTGCTGGCCCACTGCTGGTCTGTCAAGGCCTCGCCGATGCTGAACCAAGCTCGTCCGATCCAGCTCCACCTCACCCGCCGTCACACCTTCTCTCTCAACCCCACTGCCAAGGTCTCCTCTGCCGACCGTCATGGTCTACGATAGCCTCGCCGAAGACGTCAAATCCACGCTCCAGAGGCTCAAAAACCATGACCTGAGGTTCCTCAAGTACGGGTGTCCCCACTCGACCCTCACGGATCACTCGATTTTGAGAGAGAGGGCGAAAGTTCCATGGGTTCTGTTGGCGGTGGTTCTATGGGTTAGAGAGACATAAGAGTTGGGAGAGTCAATCAGTACGTGGCATTATGTAAACCGTTAGATGTTGTTTTTACACGTGTCATTACGTGGTTGAAAGCTCAAGTAGGTCAGGTGATTAACTTGCTCAGGAGAGGATCCTCTTCCTGAGTGGATCCATATTAGATTGGTTGGATTGTAATATTTAAAGCTCAATGTATATTGAAATCATATATGAATTATTTGCTAATAATTAGCATTTTCGATCTGATGAAAGAACCAAATTTAAAATTTTCTTTTTTGATTGAAAACCAGAAATTGGGACACATTAAATAATTTAGGAAGTGGTCTGAATCAATTAGACATCTTTGACATAAAATTTAAAGGCCATATTCTTTTTCCTTATCCATTTTTGTATGGTTGTTTATAAGTTGCCAAATGTTGAATTTCCCCTAATGAAATGAATGCTTCTTCATATCTCAATTTGGCAACACTAGGTAGTACTAGTCATGCTGATACAATCCAATTTTGTTGAAGCAAAACCATAAAGATGCAAATATCTTGTCTGAATTTCTCAATCACCATTTGTTAATTTTGTTATTTGTCATGTCTTTTATTGCCAACACCAACACATGTTAGGTTTGGACCGCCTTACAAAATATCTATTGCTGGTAAGAATTTACAAAAATCAAAGAAATAAGAAAAAAGGAAATGGTTTTGTCATATGGTCAAGGATTCATATAATCCGTATTAAAGACGGGCTTTCTTTTAGGGTCCCACCTAATTTTTCAATATTAGGCATATTTTTGAAAAACAATAAGATTATGTTGAGTAACTTCAACAACTTCTCTATAATTTTTATATGAGTTAATTACATATAAGTGCATATTTGAATGTTTTTTTAGCTATAAGGCCACCAACTAGTTTTTTTTCCCTCATAAGGCCACTAGATTAAAAAGGGTGCTATATTTTGGATATTAAAAACCAACATATTTACATAAATGTCACTAGAGTACAAAGTCAACAATCATTATCTCTCTCCTCTCCGGCGAGGTCTCCGACGAACTCCGACGGGTCTCCGGCCGTCCTCCAGCCCACTTCCGGTGACCACAAAAGCTACTGTTACTAACACCAAAAGCTACTGTGGTTAGCAACAAAAGCTACACTGATGAGATTGTCGACAACCTCCTGCGAGGTTACAAAAGCTACTATCACTAGCAATAAAAGGTACTGTCACTAGCAACAAAAGCTACTCTGGTGAGATTTCCGACAACTTCCAATGAAATAACAAAAGCTACTATCACCAACAGCAAAAGCTACTCCTTACCAAAAAACCTATGCTCCCCAAAACGAAAAGCTACTATCCTCACCAACAAAAGCTACTCTCACCAACACCAGAAAACTACTCTCACAAATAGCAAAAGTTGCTTTCACCAACAACAGAAAACTACTCTCACAAATAGCAAAAGCTGCTTTCACCAACACTAAAAGCTACTCTCACCAACACCAACGAGCTATTCTCACTAACATTAGAGAGCTACTCTTGTATCAAAAACTACTCTCACCATCAACAAAACCTACTCTCACCAACGCAAAAAGCCACTATCACCACCGCAAAAACTACTTTCAACACCGACAAACACTACTCTCACCAACGTCAAAAACTACTATCATCACCATAAAAAACTACAATCATCACCACTAAAAGTTGCTCTCACCAACAACAAAATATACTTTCATCAACATCAAAAACTCTTATCGCTAACAACAAAACGCTACTTTCACCAAAACCGATAGCTACTCTCACCGACTCCGAAAGCTACTCTCACCAACATTGAAAACCGCTTCACTTGCTCTCTTTCTGAAATGATGCAAGTGCAAGAGAAATATTGCCAGAATTCAACCACAAAAACAAAAACACAAACCAAAATAAAACACCATTAGAAACATAGATACCATAACATCGAAATTGAACAATGAGGCATAAAATTAAGGTCCAATTTCATTTCTTTCTTAACAGAAACTTCAGTAATTCTCGTTCTGTCGTACAATTATGATCTAATCCAATTAGAAAGCCACAATGGATCTACAACATTATATAGGCAACAAGCAATAATCAATTGATCGAATAGAGATCAAACTGAAACAATTTCAATCATAGGAACTAATCTGAGGTTTTGTTAATATGAGATCAAGGATAACAATGTCAGAATTCACCGAATCAAATTACAAAGTAAGAGAACGGAGTCTGGAGGTTCCAGGCTTCTGGCTGTCAAACATCATCGTCCGGATCCACTACCTCAACTCACTGAATGTTCTCAGCTGCGTCAGTGTGACGCTTTGGACTCGCTTGCGTTTGACCGCGTTCGTCCACAACTATGAAACCTCAACTTCGCCGTCTCCGACAGCCGCTTTCTTCACCGCCTCTCTTCCATAACTTGATTGAGTAACTTTCCGAGATGTCTCTTCAGTTTCACTGAATTTTCTCTTCTTTAAACTTAACCTCACCTCACTCTTTGATCCAAATGAGAATCTGCCTGACTCGCACGAAATCTCGTTGCTGAAGTACGAGCACCAGGTCGAGTTCACAGAGAAACCAGAAGCCTCACTGCGAGCATTCAGTTTATGAGACGAGTAGAGAATCAGACATATCTGAGTTGGAATCTAGTGAGGTAGCTCGGATCGGAGCTCCGTCATCGTCTTCAGGCGTGGCTGCGCCGTATGAGGTTTTGCAAGCTTGGATCGATTGGAATCTCACCAGATCGGAGGCGATGGTCATCGGAATCGGATGGGGAGACAGAGAGTGTCGTGCCGGTGGTCGCCAGAATTGGATGGGGGGAGAGAGAGAGAGTCGTGCAGGTGGTCGTCTGAATTGGAGGTGAAGACCAAAGATGTGAAAAATCTAGGGTTGAGGAGAGAGAGAGAGAGACTGTGAGAGAGAGAGAGAGAGAGAGAGAGAGAGAGAGAGAGAATCTCTAAAAAAAATAACAGTCACTCATCTAATCAACTCTTTTATATATTTTAATATCAAACAAATTACATTCATTCATATTGCAAGTGCACATGCACTGTCAGTGCATGGAATACACTCCCGCCTTATCACCCATTAAAGTTTCAAAAGATCACTTGTGTGTAATTTTCTATTTTTATATTATAAGGAAGCAAAAATCAAAGCTTTCCATAATTTTCTTCTCAAAGTCCAATAGATTCCCTATTTTAAAGCAATCTCTAAAATGTCTATAATCATTCCTTAAAATTTTAGAGATTGGTGTAGATTTAAACAATTTTGTTTTCTTCCCCATATTTTGATTTTTCTCTATTTTAGGAAAAAATTGGTTTTTTTTGCTCCAACATATTTCCTATAACTATCCTTATTTTAGAGATAGTGAGGAAAAAGAAAACAAAATTCCATAAATTTACACAAATCTCTAAAATTTTAAGGAAAAATTATGGAGATTTTAGAGATTGATATAAAATAGGGAATCTGTTGGAATTGGAGAAGAAAATTATAGAAAGTTTTGACTTTTACTTCCCTATTAGGGAAGTTGTTGGAGTAGAGCGAGTAGTATAAGATCTTGAATATTTATACCAAATACAAATTCCAAATAATTTGATGCGTTGGAGTTCACATTTTGTATAAAAAATCTCAAGCATCTTTGCTTTTGGCCTTCCACAATACCTAAAGCATCTCCTTATGTTACTCTTTAATTTTTTTTGTTAACTTTGTTGGTATGAGCTACATTTATAAACATGTTTAATTCTTACTTAGGTGGCAAACTCTTTTTGTCAGCCCCATACTCGTTATTTTCTCGTTGATTTATTAATGAATTGACATTTTTTCTCAAAATAAGAATAATAATAATAATAAATTGTTGCTCTAACTATGTTCAAAGTTCCTTTCCCCCAAAAAAAAAAAAACTATGTTTAAAGAGCAGGTCAGATCAGTGATGGAGTAGCTGAGGAAGACAACGATAGGCTTTGCGACGGGAGGGTGAAGCTATGAATGCTAGGGGTGGTGGTCGAAACAATTTGGGTTCTCCACCCTGGGAGCGAAACCTTCCGTCCAAGGGTGCAAGCACGACGAAACCGACCTCTCATACAAGCAGTAGCGACTCTGGCCGTGATCGTGCACAGTGCAGAAGGGGGGGCGCCCAATTTGGGTTAGGTGCCCAAATCATTTTCGTGGTCCAACTCAAATGGGCTTTGGATACCCAGAATAGATGTGAATGCTTTTTGGAATTGGGCATGTTTGTGGACCAACCTAATAGGCTATGTTTTTGCTGCTCCAATGTGGGATATAGAGCCAGCACACACTACTAATTTCATATTTAGGATCCTAGTGATTTAAGTCTTTTGTATTAGACCTATTTATGTTTTGAATGTGGCTTATTTACTATGTTTCTTTTCATAGTGTATAGACTCGCTTTTGAATAAGTGAGCACTAGTTGTCTAATAGGTGGTGCTAGCATCCAACGTCATAGACTTGCCCATAAAGTTGGCAAGGAAAGGTATTTATCCGTTCCATTCTGGCTTGAACTGAATGAGTAGAATTGTTTGTTGATTAAAAAAAAATAAAACTTATAGTAATTTAAAAACGTAGCAAGGAGCATGTTAACATGTTTTTTTCTTCCTCTATATAACTTAAGAGGTCATTTAAAGGATCCATTAAAGATGCTCTTACTATATTTTAGCATTAATTTTTTTTTTCTCCATCGGTTACTACTTACAAGCTGTATTACACTCTCGAAAGATACCAATTATTGAACGATATTGTGTAAGGAAATCTCCAATGTCATCCCTTTTTTTTTAATGAATAATGGAACCCATTTTCACAATCATTAATCTTAATTAGAAACCAATATTGATTAGCATCTCAAACAGTCAAGCTCACTCTCCAAGCAGATTATAAATTATAAGCAGAGGAAACGTGCTCGAGAAACACTCGTATCCTGACCTTACTTTAGAGAGATCAATTTGCAATAGACTCCGAACATGGACTACTGAAATACGTACTACCAAGAAAAGATGATGGTGTTCTTTCATGACCCATCACTTCACTTTAAAATCCTATGTTTGATTTTTCTTTGTTAGCCTCAAATCATTAACCAAAGAAGGAAGCAAAAATGGAAAGCCATATCAACTGTGTTCGCGTAACGCATCCCTGCAGAAGCCACATGCTAAGACGATCTAGAGTTCTAGACGACTAGACATGATGCTTAGCTACTAGCGAGCTAGCTTTCCATTCATTTGCTTGTACACTTTTTTGGAGTTTTTGCCAACTTTTTCCAATGTTCAGGTCAGTTTAGGGATTAGGATAAAGACGTTGGTTACCAAACAAGAAACCCTAGAGAGTTTTGTACTTGGAAGAAAATTATTGGACGTGAGGTATTGCATTTCGAAATGGTGCAGTAGCGAGTCCCCCAAGTACCAAGAAACCCAATGATAGGTTTCTTGGAAATATCGCAATTATTAGTTTGCCAATTTGAAAGAAGTTTTGTACATTCGGCTGGATCTTAGAGAGTTTAGGTAAAGAGAGTGGGGGAGTATTCAGTACACGGAACGTGCACTTGCACCAATATAATTAGATTGTTAGATTATATTAAATACATTATTAATTTATTAATAAAAATATTAATTATAAATATTAAATGTTGATATTATCTTATAAGTGTTAGGCTATTTGTACCGTTGGCGCATAAAATAATTTTCAGGAAAATGTAGCTATAAGTGGAAAAGGGAATAAATCAACAATTTATTGAAACCTCATGATGAACTTGGATTAAGATCCAATGAATGATATAGCTTAGGTTAAGGGCCAGGGTAACAATTATTACAACCGAAAATTGCAGTAATTTGCGATGGTGAAAGAAATTGATAGAGGTTGATTGCACTAGAGGCTGGCATTCGCTTCGCTCTGAAGTTGCAACACTAGTCAATTCCATTGATCTTTGTTGGACAGACGAAGGCGAAATATCGTAGATGACGTCAAGACTTTTGTACGCAATTGGTGTCACCAACGTATGTTTCCAACCCCGACAGTGTAATGTGGTAGTTGTAGTTCATTGACACTGCAATGTTCATCTTCAATGAGAGTAATAGTCTCTATTGTATTGAAATATGGCCGAAATGACTTACGGAGTTGATTTAAGGCAGATTCTTTCTTCTTCATCTTAACGAATGGTCATGCTTTTAAACGAAAGAAAGGAATTGGTTTGGTTAAAAAACGAATATGTATAAAGTGTTAAATATGCCTCGTGTTGCACCCTTTCCTTTCCTTTCAAAAAAAAAAACAAAGAAAGAAAAAATGTTAAATATCTGGATGATGTAAACACCCCTGCTGGTATAACTGTCTGGAGATTCTGTACAGACCTTACCTCCGTACAATATTGGGGGGGGGGGGGGTGGTCTCAAAGTCGACTTGGATTAGATGGTGGAACTAGTGATTAGATTTGGAACAGAAGTCGTAAGTTTGGCAATCTTATCGTCTTCTCTTGAAGTGACAGATAAAGTATATGGATATAAATCTTACTCGTAATAATTTATAACAATTACACACTCAAGGCCTTTGATTTATTTTCAAATTTTGCTATTAGCGGTCGGTCATTTTTGGATCACAAGGCTCTTACTAAGAAGAGTGAGAAGATATTTCAAATTTGAATATATCAACTATGTAAATAGAGCGAGACTTTCGTACGGCACCCGCATCATGTGGCAGTGCGGCGGCTCAATTAGTGTCGAAGTAGGAGGTATTTTAGATATTTAACATTAAAAATCAGTGGCAGTTTCATAAAAGAAGGAAAATTTTCTTTTTTCTGATTGGAGGGCCACACCGCCACGTGGTGCGGGTGCCCCTACGCAAGAATTTCTCATGTAAATATATACATAAGACTTATAAAATTCTCAATTATTAATTTGAAAAATAATTTATTATATATCGCATCAATCAACGGTTATTAAAATGCTCGTGCACTAACACTGACTATACATGACTAATAATCTGAAAGGCGCAAAACAATAAGGGATAGGGCATTTGACCCAATGCCCAAATTTAGGCCAATGTGCTCCCACTTACTCCATCAAAAAAAAAATTATTCACATTTACCCAACTTAAGTATCAAATAACAGTTTTACCCTCAGCCTAATTAATTAACTACAGACTCTCTCACTCTCTCTCCCCCACTTCCAAGAGACCAGAGTGACCAGCAAATCGTCGGAGGCGGACGACTTCGCCGGGGAAGAAGAAGAAGAGAGAAAAGGCTTCTCTCTCCGATTCAACTCTCGGTTTGCTCCTCGAAACCACAACCATCGCTAACCACCACCAAGCTCCGGAAATGGCGTCCTCTAGGGTTTTGCTTTGCTTCTCTTGGTTCATCGCTCTGTGCTTCACTGCAATCCAAATTATCTGACACTGTCAGCAAGCACGACTTCGTCGTCGTCGCGTTCACAGCTCGATCTTTTTAATTTCCTCTGTTCTGTTTGATTTGAATCAGTGTTGATTGCTCTGGTTTTATTTATTTGTGCTTTCGCATATGTGGATTTGGACTTTGATTTGAATTGGGGAAGGAGGTGGACCGAGGACATTTTGGTCATACTTGCTCGACTAACGAAAAGAATGGAGAGCTTAGAGCAAGTGCACCCGTAGTCAAGAAAAGGCAAAGTCGAGAAGTCAAGAATTTGACCAGTCAAGTTACTATTCACTGCCACTGGACATAGGTTTGCACCCGTTTTTTCCCTTGCCCGGTCAACACTGTTCACTTATTTCACTGTTCATCGATTTTCACTGTTCATTTTTTAACTTTTACCTATATAATCATACATATTAATTATATACCATCAGATCTTCACATCAATTGCAACCAACGGCCAAGATTAATTGACCGTTGGTTTTAAAATTCCAAAAGCCCAATAGATGACTGCCACATCCCTCCCATTGGCGCTACGCGACAAAAAATGGCGTCCCTCCCAGCAGCTCAGCGCCACGCGTCGTCAAGCTGTCGTCCACTTCCCTCCCTTGGCACGTCGTCGTTTGCTGAGCTCCTCATCACGTCAGCCACGATCAGGCCTGGGCTAGCTGGCATCTGGGCTTGGTCGGGCAAGAAAATAGTCATGGAATTGACTATTTCTTTGGCTGTAGTCATGAAGGGGTAATGTTTGCCCGGGCAAGAAACAACCGCTGCAAGTGTGTTTCTCCCATGACCGGTCACCACATCAGCTTTTTCTTGACTATGATCAGTCAAGGTGAAACCGGTGCACTTGCTCTTACCAGTGGGTTAGATTCTACTGTGATTTATGTGTTTTCCAAGTTTGAATCAGTATGGGCTTATTTGGATATTGAATTATTGATGTATGAGCTTGTAAGTATTTGAAGTTAGTGTGCCTCGTGTTTCGGAGCTGAAGTAGTTACACTAGAATATAATCAAATTTGGATTATATTTGGAAGTTGAATGAGACTGGATTTTAGAAGCTAGTTATCGAAGCAAGGATGTACGGTAATGGTGGTGACTTAGTGATTTTGTTAATACATTATCAAGTGAGAAAAAAAGAATATAGGTGTTGTCAATATTAGGCATTCTTTGCAACTAATAAGATTATTGAGGAGCAGTAAAAAGATTATTGAGGAGTAATAATAAGATTATTTTGAGGAAATAAAATCGGATGCTGGATTCCGGTCACCGTTCCGGCCACTAGATTCATGTGACCGGTTCCCAGAATCCGGTCACCGGAGTCCCGCAGCCAGTCATCAGAGTCCATCGAAGTCTCCAATGACTCTCTCTCTAAGTGACAAAGAGGGAGAGAGCAAAATTGTCCTAAAAATAATTTAAAAAATATAAATTATTCTATACACCGACGGTGCAAATGACCCTATACTTATAAAAAAAAAAATACTTAATTAGGTATTAGGGCAAAATATATGTAAATTATTGGGTAAGTGTGCAATCTCATAAGATGTTTAGGTAAGTGAGGTTAGTGTTGTTTAAATTTAGGCAAATTGACATTTTCCCTAAGGGATAATACATAGTCATGATCTTAATTATTAGAGCAAGTCCACCGGTTTGTTTTTGATCGGTCACTAGCTAGATTTGGTGATGTGGTGACCAGCCAAACACCAAAACTTGCTTCCACTGGGCCTTCCTTAACCAGCCAATATCTGACATTTCTTGATTGAGTCGAAGAAAAAGGGCAAAACCTTGACTAAAATTATGACCAGTCGTATAAAAAATCAATTTTCACGACCCCCTAAATAACATTTGTTTCAAAAAATAAAAATCGATTAGAAACCAAATTTCTAGTACAATAACTAAATAAAGTTGTATTGTACTTATTCATAGTTTTTCTTTTATGTAAGAAAAAATCGATGAACAGTCTTGACTGGTCAAGAAAAAAAAGAGTGGAAACTCATGTCCAGTCTCCAGTGACAGTGAACAGTTACTTGACTGATCGACGCCTTGACTTTTCGACCTTGACATTTCTTGACTATGGGTGAACTTGCTCTTAAGTAAAAAGATTTGAGACTTGGGCGTGAAAATTCCTGCTTAGTTTCACCAAAAAAAAAAAAAATCCCTGCTTACACATATTCTGCAATGTCCAATCATAATTTTTAGAACAAGATCTGACTAGTACAGCTAGAAATCGCGAGAAACGACATTTACCTTCCAAATGCCCGAGTTTTCAGACTTCTTATCTGTACCTACCAATGTTTAAAGAGTGTCATCTTAGCAGTAGCCCCAGTCTATGCATATCCTCATCATTAATGATCGATCTCTAGCTAGAGACATTCATATGCATGGAGAAGCAAAGATCGATCTATTTTATCACCAGTTAGGGTCCCATATCTCTGATATATCATCTTACATTAACTTTTGCCGACTTAAATAAATAGAGGGAAAATGAGGAGAAAAAGAAACAGGAAAGAGTGAAAGACCACTGCATTTTCCAGGAGGCATCTTCTACTATACTAAGAAAAAAAGTGGGCTCTGGAATTAGGTTTAAAAAGTGACCCAAAAGAGATACGAAAGTTCTGAGAAAAAAGAAAAAAAACAATCATTCAGTAAGGCATCTCATCATTATGTTATGTAATGATGTTTGCATGAAATTCGTCACAAAATTTGGGTGATGATATCTCGTATCTGGAGGCCATTCTAGACCCATCTGACATTCTTCCTCTACTCTTCAAGATCTTTGCAGTGTAATTAAGTTAAATAGTTAGGGTTTAGAGTTTAGTGTTTAGGGTTATATATTAATATATATATATATATATACACACACAAGTTCTTAAACAATGTGTACCTAGCTAGCTAGAAATATTCTGACTAAAAGTCAAACAAAATACGCTGTGCACTCCAAGCTACACATACTGTAAACCATGCAAGTATTTAATTGTTCGATTATAATAGAGTAGAAATAATCTAGCTAGAACCATATGTGCACGATCTCCGTACAATTTGTTTTTTCATTTTCTAATATGAGATTTACAACTTGTATTTGCACCTCAATTAGGAAGAACATAGATCAAATAGCTGTCGTCATTTGATTTGCTTGTGAAATTCTAGTTTCAAAATTATGATTATGCGCGTACGTACTCTTTAAGTGATCGTATTATGGGAAGTACCAACAATAGAATTACATAAGCCTCAAACGTGCTTCTTAATCTTTGATTAAAGGTCTAACTCCAAGTACTAATACTTTATTTATAATTATGAACATCTTCTAAAGCTCATGAACCCGGTCTTTGATTGAGGTTAAAGAATTCTAAAGCTCTTGTAAGGAGATCTCGAATCCCCAACTCCCATACCATGTTGGTGTTGCCATGGATGGGATTTGCTTGCTTGGTTTTGGCTTTCCCAAAAGAAGAGCCATGCCAACCATGAAGGCATTGGAGCCCTAAATATAATATGTGATCTTATACTAGGACATAATTTAATTCTAACTTTTATTGTATGCAATTCACATACCATGACACCAATCAATTCGCCCCCTATGGAAGGGCCCAACATTACACGTGGCAATGACCCATTAGCCTAATTCTTGGCTCTCTCATAATCTAGTTTTTTTTAGATTAACTCATAATCTTTTTGGATAGAAATTGTTTTGAAGGAATCTAATCCCCTCTTTTCTTAATATATAGGGCGTTAGCCTCAAGCCTGCAGGTCTTATTTTCTTTGTCTTCTCCTTTGGACCATCCCTTTTACCCTATTTCACATTTCTTCACATACTTTATACATGCATAATTTCCTGTCTTCGTGTCAAGTAGATAGTTTTTTCCTTCTCTTAAGACCTATTAAGCAATCATTTTCATCACTTCATTACCCAATTTGTCAAAGCTTGGGATTAAGTAATGCAACATATATTTTTTGAAATTATTCTATACACCGACGGTGTAAATGACCCAACACTTATAAAATGATCTCAACTCTTGATATTTATAATTAATAATTTAATAATGTATTTAATATAATCTAACCATTCATTTATATCGATGCAAGTACATGTCGGTGCACTGACTCATATATTTTAGACTTTTTGTAGGCATACTATTTTTTTTTTGGGTCAAAATTACGTCTATGCATAATTTCCATCCGTTTTTGGAGTAAGTAGGTTAGGGTTTTAGAAAGCAAAGTGTGGGGGTAGATTCCATTATTCTAAAGTTTAGGTCACTGTGATTGCAAGTCCCAATGCCAACAAATAATGACATGAGAGAAAGAGAGAAAGGGACAGTCCATCAATGGTATTGGACTATAGGCCACACGGTACTAGAATACCAAGAAGTTTTGCAGAATTTTACACATTCATGGATGACCGCTTGGTGAGAGCCTTGTCAATGAAGATGAAGAGCTCATAACTGACGGGTCAACCCTCAAATTGTGAGGAGCATTCCGGTTTCCAGAAGTATGAGAATTGATGGCCATATACATTATAAGAGCATATTTTACTTTTTACTTCAGATAAAACATTAATATTCGATCATTTCAACCACACGCTACATAAACAAAGAACTTACTTACCTGGTCTGCTAGATAAGACGGTCAAGTTATCACGATGGAATAGCCTAGATTTTCCCACACAATAATGCAAACTGCTTGAAACAGATGGATTAGTTTCTTAATCTGTTAGTCCCATAAAAAATAAAGTGTGAAAATGAGCTAGATTTTTGGTCTCTTGACCAAACAAACTCCATTAAAGATCTTATTAAGCTCGCCTCCCAAGGCGCAATGAAGGACAATGCAATAAGATAAAGGAAAACCCCCAAGCAAGAGTTGGCAATGTCAGTTTGCTAGCTCAACTGGAATAATTATTGGCTTAAACAACTATAATTATGCAACTTGAATTAATACAACAAGGTTAAAAAATTTCAAAGGGAGTTAAAAAAGGTAAGGGGGAGGTCTCTTTTAATATTTTACAGTAGCAGTGGCGGTGGTTAATCATCAAGAGCTCTCTTTTTTATGTAAGCGTGGCTATAAAAGCAGGACCTCTGCTGCTACTCATCTCTTTCACTCTCTCTAAAAGGAACCCATCTTCCTGGTTTCTCTCTCTCTACAACATTAAAAGCCATTGCTTTTAGTTACAGGTTGAGGTTTTCTCCTCTCTCTCTTTATTGGGTGTGTGACAGTGAAGTATAGCAGAGCTGAAAAAAACAGAGCAAGAGGGAGGGGGTTTCAACTTTGAACAGAGCCACCCAATTTCAATAGTAAAAAGCTTGAATGGAGAGGGCAGAGTACCAAAAGTAGACACAGAATCTGAATTGGGTATCTTTCTCTTAACCCCTTTTAGTTGTTGGGTCTCTCTCTCTCTCTCTCAATTCCAGAGCTGGGTTTTACTGCTACTCTGACTAGGGTTTTTGAATGAGGGTATTTATTACTCTGAAATCAATGTTCTTTGTTTTTAATTGACTGCCTCACCAGACTTTTTACCAGCTCCTTGTTTGAACTGTCTTTTTTAGTTTCTGTCTCGGGAGGGCTTCTCTTTATGAATCTTGGTACACTGCAACTACAAAGTTTCAGTCTTCCACTTTGGAAATGGTAGCTTCTGCTAAGTTGGTGTGATATTTCGTACTCTTTCTACTGCTACATGGCTCTCCTTTCACTGTTTTGGGGTTCTTCTGCTCATTAATTAAAGGGCATCAGCTTCAACACTAGAAGTACATCATTTCTTTACTTGCTGAAATTTCTTATGAGGTAAATTTCTGAGATACCCTGCTTGGAATTTCTTCAGTTTTCCAGTTTAAAGTTTCAAACTTTGGGTAATTGGGGTTGAATTTGGTTATAAAGTGTCTATCTTTGGGGTATAATAGTATAAGTTGTATGTTATCTGAGTTGAATTCTACTTTGCTCTAGGTTTTTCATCCCTATTTGACCTTATTGAGCGACTAGGGTGTTAATAGGGGGTGTTCTAGTTTTTGGTGGTGTTGAGGGGAAGAGATGGATATGAGTGAGAAAGATAAATTTGAATTGGAGAATAGGAATGAGGAGCCTATGAATTATTCACCTTCTATGATCTATGGGTTTGGTGGCTCCAATCTCACAAATGCATCTATGGGTTTGGTTCCTACTGGGAATTCTATGGCAGATAGTAAAGAGGATCTGATTGGTTCTTCTTCACAACCCTCTGCTTCAATGGTGGAGTCATTTAGCCAAGCGCTTTGGGACCACCCAACCAATGCACAAAACATGGGTTTTTGTGACATTAATGGTCAGACCAGTGCAAGCACTTCAAACACAATGGGAATTAGAAAAGGGATTCCTGCCTCTTTGAGAAGTGGGATTGATAGACCACTTGATATGTGTTGGAACCCACCAAATTCGATGTTGAAAGGGGGGATTTTCTTACCAAATGGGCCGGCAGGGATGCTACCGCAGAGCTTGTCTCAGTTTCCAGCTGATTCTGGGTTCATTGAGCGTGCTGCTAGGTTCTCGTGCTTCAATGGTGGGAATTTTAGTGATATGATGAACCCTTTTGTTGTTCCTGAATCAATGAGTCTTTATTCTAAGGGTGGGGGAATGATGCAATGGGCTGTGGCAGGCCAGGGGCCTAAAGCAATGTCCAGCAATGAGCTCAATCAAGTAGGTGATGCTTCGAACGAGGTTTCTTTGCCTATTGATCATGGGGCAACTGATGGGAGCCCACTTAAGAATGAGAAGAAAAGTGAGAGTCTCGTGAAGTCTCATGATGAAGCAAAAAATGCAATGGATGGGTCTGGTAACGAGTCTGATGAAGCTGATTTCAGTGGTGGTGCGGAGGAGCCGTCCATGATGGAGGGTACAGGGGTAGGACCTTCTTCTAAGGGCTCTAAGAAAAGGAAAAGGGGTGGACAGGTAAACCATCATTTTAAGCATCTTGTAAGACATGTGAGAAGTGCCTCATTTCTTTTATTTCTTCTATATTAACGTCATGTATCTTTGATGGCAGGCTAATGAACTTGATCAAACCAAAATAGCTGCACATCAATCCGTTGAATCAACAAAGGATGATACTGAAATGGTACAGAAGGGAGCTTCAACTACCAACAAGACTACTGGAAGACTTGTCAAACAAGGGTCTCAGACGTCTGATCCACCAAAAGAAGAATATATTCATGTTAGGGCTCGAAGAGGCCAAGCAACAAATAGCCATAGTCTTGCAGAAAGAGTAAGGTTTTAAGTGGAAACATTAAATAAACATTATATGGGTGTTGGAGTTGGAGTTGATTGATTTTTGCAAACAGGTGAGAAGGGAGAAGATCAGTGAGAGAATGAAGTTTCTTCAAGATCTTGTACCTGGATGTAGCAAGGTTGTTTTTGTTAAAATTAAGAGTTGAAAAATGAAATTGCACTGATTTTCACCTGAAAGCTGTTTAGTTCTATTAATGACAATCAAATGGTTTTTGTCAATTTGTAGGTAACTGGGAAGGCAGTGATGCTGGACGAAATCATTAACTATGTACAGTCATTGCAACGGCAGGTTGAGGTATGGAAGTGATCTACTTTTCTTCATGTGTATCTAGTGTAGTCTTCCTGTATCTTGGACTGGGGCACCCCATATTTGATTTTAACAGTGACCTATCCTTTCTGTAGTTTTTGTCAATGAAACTTGCGACAGTGAATCCACGATTGGATTTAAACATTGAAAGCCTCCTGGAAAAAGATGTAAGTGTTTGCCTATGTATATCTTTCAATTCTTCCTCAGTAGCCTCGTCTGATTCACCCTTACACGTTGTACGTCTCGCAGCAGATCCTTCAGTCACGAGTTGGACCTTCATCTTCGATGGGATTTTCTCCGGATATGCATATTGCCTATCCTCCACTTCATCCATCTCAGTCGGGACTTATTCAAGCAGGCCTTCCTGGGATGGGGAGCTCTTCTGATTTGCTTCGAAGGGCCATGGGTTCCCAAATGGCACCTATGACTGGAGGATTCAAGGAGCCTTCCCAGGTAGATTTCAAATGATGGCTAGAATGTGTTACATGAATTTCTTGCTCAACTCATGAATACCATACACCATATACACTTGTATGATTTTCTATGCCTCTGCTTTTAGAGTCTAAAACCTTATGACTGAACTTTCATAATATATTTTTTGCTACAGCTATCAAATGTGTGGGAGGATGAGCTCCAGAATGTTTTCCAAATGAGCTATAGAACTGGAACTCCCTCCAATAGCCAAGATGTCGATGGTATTGTGACATTTGTATTACATACGAGCATTTTCCCTTCGATATCTCTGAAGTTTCTTGACCTAAGTTCGGTGCTAAATTTGCAGGATCTGGGACACCAGGCCATATGAAAGTTGAACTTTGACTATATGATTTCTATGTGACACAACACTCATACGGCCGGCATATATGCACATTACTACCTTGATGAAATAACAATCATAATGATATTCCTTCGTCGTATCACCAAGGATGACTAAGATACCCTCTCAACATTTACCGCAGGCTCTACCAGTTAAATTTGACGCCTCTGGCTTGGAGAATTCTGAGAAATGTAATGCAGAAGCAGATGACATGCTGAACAATGCTTCCTATGCGGAGAGGTGAAATTTTTTGATCGATGGAGCGGTATTGTTGCTCTCTGGTTCAATTGACTTTTGTGGATCAATGATGTATAGAGATTGAGAGACTAATGGGGTCCTTGTTTACAAGAATCTTGGTGATGCTTTTGTTTAAAGTAAGAAGCTGTTTGCGTCGATTAATTCTGTATCACCAATTGTAATGTAATCTTCTCTTGTCAGCAAGTGTGCTTTTGGGTCTTGCCTCTAATTATGATCGAAGTGAGGGTGTACATTTCTTCCACACCCGTCATAACTGCTAATAAATAATCATGGTTCACAGACCTAGGCTAGCGTCTTATAATTTCACCACAACTACCTTAGATTTGTCAAAGATTCCGTTTTGTATAGAGGTACATAATTCATCATTCTCGTCTGTATTTGTGAACCTCCAAGGCTCCAATCCATCTGCGACGCTAATATTGTCAACCATGTTGAAGGATATTTGATTATGTATGTCTTATTAAACTAGGATTACCTTTCATTGTTGTAATAAGAGAATGTTATTTTAAATTCCTAGTAGGAGAAGATTAAGAGTTTTTTTTTTTTTTTTTAACTGATAAGGGATTATGCGATATTAGTTCCTCGGAGGTAGACGATGTAGGGAACAAGTCCCACCCGCAATCCCTAAGGAGAGGGGCTTACCACACTCTGGGAATCCACCGCCCGTCCCCTTATCGTAAAATTTTATTAAAGAAAAAGCTAAAATTACAAAAACATGGGGCAAAATGAACCCCCAAGTACAATGCAGAAAAAGAAAAGATGGAAAAATTGAATAGGAGTGTGGAAGTCTTAATTATACATAATATTAAGGAGATCGCCTCCTGTTTCATCAGTAGCTAAGTAACAGTACCGGCTCGGCTTGAGCTGGTTATGAAATTACTGTTTTATCCTTAGTTTTTAGTTTAATTTATTTTTTAGATTGATTATAGCTAGAACAATTTCTCTTTTTTATTTTGTCTTCTTACCTCCCAAGTGGTTCTAGTTGTCTTGAATTGAGTGACTAGATTAGAGTTCGAATCGAAGCGTTTATTTTTTATTTTTTTATATTTTGTCTTCTTACCTCCCAAGTGGTTCTAGTTGTCTTCAATTGGGGAAATTATTAGGTAGTCCCGGAGTACCACGTGGCACTGCCATGTGGTGGTCCCAACCAATAATATCACTCAAATCTGGTGGGGACCATGCAGAGGGGGTTAAAAAAGAAAAGAAAAATTAAATTAGAAGCCAATCAGAAATCACTACAAGTCACATGGGCCAATAATATCATTCCGGACCACCACGTGTACTATGGTCCGGGACCATGTAATAATTTCCCCTTCAATTGAGTGATTAGGTTAGATTAAGTATTTTTCCGCTTGTAGCTTTGCATAGCCCCTCATTACCCAAGGCAATTTACTAATGCCTTCTGTATAATAATCTCGTTGACATCTATTGAGAACTTGCAAAGCAGAAGAAAAATGGTGGCCACCTGTGACCGTATAAGTGAGTTAAAAGCGTTTGAAGATACAAAAGCCGGTGTGAAAGGACTGGTGGATGCAGGCATCACAAGAATCCCGCGCATTTTCCACTCTAGATCACAACCAAGTGTTGATAATTAAGAGGAAGGGAAGTGACGGTGGCGCCAAGTTGAGTATTCCGATCATCGATCTTCAACGCATAATCCATGCAGACTCAGCTTTACGAGCTGAGGTCATAGAGAAAATTTGACATGCGTGTGAGAAATGGGGTTTCTTTCAGGTAGTGAATCATGGAATTCCTGTAAATGTTTTGGATGGGGTGATTCGAGGAATGCGAGAGTTTAATGAGCAGGATATTGAGCTGAAGAAAGAGTTGTATACAAGGACTCCCGGGAAGATCGAAAGTGTATTATCTGTCTAATCATGATTGTACCAGGCTTCATCAGCTGACTGGAGAGACACACTTGCCTGTTCTCTGGTTCCTAATCCACCCAAACCAGAAGAATTACCGTCAGTATGCTGGTAATTAAGGCTTCATCTACATATAGCTCTAGCCTTGACATGAGCAATTGTTCTTACATATATATGCCATATACACACATCTAGTTATGTTTGCACTTAGAATTGTAGTTTTTCTCTCCGATCTGTTTCATTCCTCCATCGCTGTTTTCAGCAACTTTTCTCTTATGCCTTCCGCCGTGGTTCTTGTCTAATATAAGTTCTTTGTTAGTACTGCTGATTCAAAGTAACCATTTATGTAGTAATCAGGACAAATAATTAGAGTTCGAGTATTGAATTACGACATGAATCAAAGTACTTGAACTTTGATAAGTTGTACAAGCATCCATGTGCCTTTGTATTCTATGGTGAGCCAAGTATAGTTTCACTTGATAAATGTACAATATGAGTTACCTAACATGATGAGTAGGAGTTCGAGTTTGAAAATACAAGAACAAAATGTGTTTTCTGGAAAACGGGGATTGATAGGCACGTTGCAATCCTTACTGGGCAGAAACCAAAAATAACACAGAACACATGATTTTTGGTTACGCAATGAAAACCTCAAACATGAGATTAAAAATACTGTGGGGCTCTTACTCTTGAGAACCCAAAATAAGACCAATTAACTTATGATGAAGGATATGTTCTTTACAAACTCAAATAGCACTTGCTCGGCTACAATCACTAGACATAACTAATGAGAAGTATGTCTTCAATCATGAACTCCTTCTTCACTTGAATGATCTTCGACTACTGATCTCAAGAGAATCTATGCATATGAGAAACACTACCAAAAACACTTCGGCATGGAACAAGTGTCCTTGACTCTTATGACAAAACGTACTAATCTCAAGCAATCAAGAGTTCAAGACTACCAAACTAATTCTTGCCTATATCTCTCTCTCCACCAGACCGTCTTTTTTTTTTTGTTCACACACACACACACACACACACAGATATATATATATATATATATATATATATATATATATGTTGTAGAATTGGATAATTGTATTGTATTCATCTCACCATGAGGTTTATATAGGGTTACATCATGTATACAAAAGGCAATAAATAATAGCTATAATAATCAATCTCACATTACAAGTATGTCAATCGCATGCATTACGAGTCTGTCAATCACATACATTACGAGTCTGTCAATTGCATACATTACTAGTCTGTCAATCGCATACATTAAGCAATACCTACTGCATGAATAGTCATTATTATTTACAACACTCCCCCTTGGATATTCCATGTCAATAGTGTTACCTCTGCTATACACTTCTAGGTTTTCTCGTCAAAAACCTTGCCAAGTAATAAAAATCCAGTGGGAAAAAACAACCTTGGTCGAAGGAGAAAAAGAGCACAACGCGTGTGAATGTGGAGTAGTCGACATCCTTCCACACTTCCCCTTGTACCGCTCAAACTCGGTGATAACGTTTTGATCGTTGCCTCACTAAAAACCTTGCCAAGTAACAAAAACCCTGTGGGACAAAAATAACCCTGCTCGAAGGGCAAAAAGAGCACAACACGTCCTTCACTCTTCGAGATCGAACATGTAGACATCATACTTCCCATTGATGTCAAGGTCTCCCCCTGATTTCTACAATTATGGGAGTTCGGATAACTTTCTTAATCCGATGCTCTTCACATGTTTCTCGAATGTGGATTTAGGTAACGACTTGGTAAACAAGTCCTCTACATTATCCTCTGAACGGATTTGATTCACTTCAATATTAATTAGAAGTGTTTGTTGTTGCTGATTGTAAAAGAACTTAGGCGATATATGCTTGGTGTTGTCGCCTTTGATGAAACCTAACTTCATTTGCTCAATACAAGCTGCATTATCTTCATAAATGCATGTAGGTTCATCTGTGGTAGACTTCAAACCACAAGTTCCTCGAATGTGTCTAACTATAGACCTTAGCCATATGCATTCTTGCATGGCTTCATGTAGAGCAATAATCTCTGCATGATTTGAGGAAGTAGCAACAAGGGTATGCTTTGTAGACCTCCAAGATATCGCAGTACTTCCCATGGTAAAGACATAACCCGTTTGGGAGCAACATTTGTGAGGGTCAGAGAGATACCCTACATTAGCAAAACCCATCAAGACATCGTTGTCATTTTGATGGAAGGGAGGAGGAGCACGGAAGGTGGTGTTTTTCCTTGTGGAGTCTGATCCCACACTTCCGTTATTTCTTCTCTCTGTTGGGATAGAACAAGCCCATATCAATCGTACCTCTCAAGTATCGAAAGATTGTCTTTATGCCAATCCAATGGCGGCATGTTGGCGCAGAACTGTATCGAGCTAACAAGTTCAGTGTGAATGAGATGTTTGGACTTGTGCATTGTGCTAAGTACAATAATGTGCCTATTGCACTTAGATAGGGCACTTCAGCCTCTAATAAGTCTTCATCCTCATCCCTTGGACGAAACAGATCTTTTTCAGGCTTAATACTATGACTGATCATGGGAGTACTCACATGTTTTGCTTTATCTTCATTAAAGCGCCTTAATAATTTTTGAGTATATGCTGACCGATGGATCATAACCCCATCACTACGGTGCTCGAGTTCTAGTTCGAAGCAAAACCGTGTTTTCCCAAGATCTTTCATCTCAAATTCAGATTTCAAGTACTTAGCAGTTTCCTTAAAATCATCTAGAATTCCAATTAGGTTCATGTCATCGACATAAACTGCTACAATTGCAAATCTGGAACTTGTCCTCTTTATAAACACGCATGGGCATATTTCATTGTTGACATATCCCTTCGCAATCAAGTAGTCAGTTAGACGGTTATACCATATCCGTCCGGATTGTTTCAATCCATATAGTGAGCGTCTCAATCTTATTGAAAACGCGCTCCGTGGTTTAGAGCCACTTGACTTGGGTAATTGAAGTCCATCCGGAACCTTCATATATATCTCCGAATCTAGATCCCCATAGAGATATGTTGTAACCACATCCATAAGCTGCATGTCAAGTTTTTCAGAAACTACCAAACTGACAAGGTAGCGTATCGTTATAACGTCCATTACGGGAGAATATGTCTCCTCGTAGTCGATTCTAGGGCGTTGTGAGAAACCTTGCTCCACAAGGCGGGCTTTATATCTAACAACCTCATTTTTCTCATTACGCTTTCTAACAAAGACCCATTTATGCCCAAAAAGCTTTATACTTGGGGGTGTTAGCGTTATAGGCCCAAATACCTGTCTCTTTGTTAGTGAATCCAATTCAACCTGGATCGCATCTTTCCATTTAGGCCAGTCTACTCTTCGTTGACATTCCTCAATGGAGCGAGGTTCGATATCATCTTGTTCTATAATTCCTTGAGCAATAGAATATGCAAACACATCATCAAGGATAATAGAATCTCGATTCAATGTCTCATGTACACTAGTGTAATTCATAGAGATCTCCCTATTCCCTGGAATTGGTTCTAACATTGGAGCGTCCCCCAATGATGTCTCTTGGACATAACCATAATCCAGAATATCTTCATAAGACGGGTTATTTATGTCTATGATTAATGGATCTTTCTGTGCCAAACTCGCTTTCTTTCTCGGGCGAGAATCCATCGAACCTTTGGGCCTCCCACGTTTCCTTGCTGGGAGCCCGGCCTGATCCACATTGCTATCAGTATTAGTGGTGGAGGTGCCATGCCCAATACCCCTAGGGGTGGCGCCATGTCCATGATTTTTAGGGACATCAATCCTTGCAGGCACGTTTGCAGCAGGTATATGTGATCTTGTCACTTTAGCGATATCAGAAAACGTATCAGGCATAAAGTCTGCTACGTTCTGAAGATTAAGATTTCTCAGCACTTCAATTTCGGACTGTGCAGTTTGGGGATCAAGATGAGACAAAGTGGGGACAGACCACGATAATTCCTGTCGTTCCTGTTGAACATTATTGTTCCTATCTCCCCCTAACGACGGGAAGACTGTCTCATCAAAGTGACAATCCTCAAATCTAGCAGTAAATAGATTGCCTGTCAAGGGTTCTAAGTAGCGGATAATGTTTGGAGAGTCATATACAACATAAATGCCTAATCGTCTTTGAGGACCCATTTTGGTGCGCTGTGGTGGCGCAACTGGCACATAAACTGTACACCAAAATATGCGTAAGTGTGAGACATCAGGCTCATATCTAGTAACCATCTGGGAAGCAGAAAAGGGTTGAGTGGTAGTAGGCCTCAGACGAATGAGCATAGCTGCATGCAATATTGCATAACCCCAAGCAGAAACAGGGAGATTGGTGCGCATAACCAATGCTCTAGCGACCATTTGAAGTCTTTTAACGGCAGCTTCTGCGAGACCATTTTGGGTCTGAACATGAGGAACAGGGTGTTCAACCTCAATCCCAATGGAAATGCAATAGTCATCAAACTTTTTTGATGTAAACTCTCCAGAATTGTCAAGGCGAATTGACTGAATGGGATGATCAGGGTGGTGAGCCCTTAATTTAATGATTTGTGCTAGGAGTTTAGCAAATGTAGCATTTCTTGTGGACAATAGTATGACATGTGACCATCATGTCGATGCATCAACCAACACCATAAAATATCTAAATGGTCCGCAAGTTGGTTGAATAGATCCACAAATATCACATTGGATTCTTTGTAAGAATGGAATATTTTCTTTAGTGTCCTTTGCATAGGATGGTCTCGATCCTAATTTTGCTAGAGAGCAGGCTTTGTAAAATGAAAGATGGGCTTTAGAAGTAACCAGGGAAGTATCTGGTTGAGCCACGAAGTCACAATTGACTTTAGAAGTATAAAAAGGAACCAAGGAGGTATTGGTGGCGTCAATACCACTTTTGGGCGGCAGGGGGTAGGCGGCGCCAGCCCTACCTTAGATTGAATTTTGGTTATGACTTCTTTTCGTTTTGAAAAATGGATGTCCGTGTGAAGTCTTTAATATACGGATCATCATATCACGACCTGGGTGTCCCAAACGGTCATGCCAAAGCCTATATGTGTCAGAATCCCATAAGTCATCTCTCATGACATGGTTGGATTCTATCATTCGAATAAGGGTTGCATACAACCCACTAGATCGACACATAAGTTTCTCTAATACTCGTTTATGTCAGTAGTCATTAGAGGTGATGCAAAGGAACTCTTGTCCATTCTCACCATTGGCTCTTATATCTTTAAAACTCAATAGGGTCCTTCCAGCCCTAGGAGCATATAGAGTTTCGGTGACATTAATACTTGTGCCATTTGGCAACATAAATTGAGCTGGTCCTCGACCATGAATCAATTGTGATGGTCCAGCCATCGTAGTCACAAAAGATAGACTAGGCGTCATCCATAGAAATAGTTGCCTATGTCACAATATAGTATGTGTAGTGCCACTATCAACAAGGCATTCCAACTCTCCAGGAAACATACTGAAAAATAATAAAGTTCGGAATTAAAATATATCCATGACATCAAATAATAATAAGATACTTTATTAATAAAGATAGCCAATGATTACATCAAAGGTCCTCAAAAGTTTGATCCAAAATAAAATCAAACTAAGACACATTGTAGTCATTCTATCCGTTTGGTAACTCCAATCAAATATGACCAAAAAAGTAGAGAGAGATGTTGGTAGAGCGAGGCTTTCTTAAGTACCATTAATCTCAATGACTTTTTTAGACATCATATTTCATTGGGTGCACCACATAAGAAAGAGTTTAATACAATTGTCATTTATTGACTAAGGCATATTGCCATTACAAAAATTCTTGGAAAATAAAAGGACTAATCTAATCAAAGTCTCCGGCATCCTTGTGCACTTCATCGTCAGCTTTGAAGTCCTCTATGGTGAGATGGACGTCTCCACCATTTTCTTCTTCTTCTGCAAGGTACACTTCTTGCTCCCTCAGGTCCCTGTATGCCCTGTATCTTGAAGCTAGTTGCTCACTTGCCTTGCTTTGCTTGAAACAATTCTCACTTGATCCACATCGATGACACATGTCATTGTGGTTGCCTCCCTTTAACTGAGCTAAGGCATATTGCCATTACAAAAATTCTTGGAAAATAAAAGGACTAATCTAATCAAAGTCTCCGGCATCCTTGTGCACTTCATCGTCAGCTTTGAAGTCCTCTATGGTGAGATGGATGTCTCCACCATTTTCTTCTTCTTCTGCAAGGTACACTTCTTGCTCCCTCAGGTCCCTGTATGCCCTGTATCTTGAAGCTAGTTGCTCGCTTGCCTTGCATTGCTTGAACCAATGCTCACTTGATCCACATCGATGACACATGTCATTGTGGTTGCCTCCCTTTAACTGAGGTGCACGTTGTGGGCGTTCCCTAGGAGGGTTGGCGCCACCACCATGACCAGGGATACCACGACCACCTCTCCCACGTGTGGCATTGCCACCAT
>BDJD01008395.1:0-13274 GCA_002564525.1 Rosa multiflora | reverse complement strand
TTATATGGACCCATACGTCCCTCATATCCCTTATTCTTAGGGTTCCGCTCCTTGCTCCCTCTTTTGGGTGCATTATAATTCGCCTCATGAACGCTTTTAGTTCCAATGGGCCTTGAGTTATAATTCCTCACGAGTATGTTATCATGTTTCTCAGCTACAAATATGAGATTGATAAGCTGATGAAACCTCGTGATCCGTCCAGCATTGACTTCAGTGCGATATTGCTTTGATACCACAATGGCTGAAATGGGGAAGGTGGAGAGAGTTTTCTCAATTAGCTCTTGCTCTGTGACAGGTTGTCCACAAAACCTCAACATGGACTATAGGCGAAGAGCTTCTGAATTCTATTCAGCAACAGACTTGAAATCAGCAAAGCGCAGATTGTTCCATTGAACCTTCAAGTAAGGGAGGAGGGAATCTTGGACATTGCCAAAGCGCTCTTCTAGAGCTACCCATAGCTCTCTTGCATCCTTGATCGACATATAATCCAATCTGAGTGCCTTGTCCATATGGCGTCGCATCAAGATAACTGTTTGAGCATGCTTTGTAGGTGTTCGCACGAACACACAATCCGGGTTAGGTGCCTGGATTATGAGTAATATTCCCTTTGAAGTGAGGTGGTTCTCAACATCGGTTACCCAACTGTGGTAATCCGAGCCTGTTGAGTCAAGCATGGGAAAATCGAGTCTAGGTTCATTTGACATCCTGAAAATAAGAAGAGAAGATATATTAGTTTCGGAGCAAAACTTCCACGAAAATTAAAATAATAAGATTTCCGAGCTATGCTACCAAGAAATTTTTTTTCAAGAATCTTTTTTGGATTAGACCAAATAATAATGTTTTAATATAGTCACAATTTGATGCTTACAGATGCTCTTAGTCCGAGCATTATGAACACTCTTAATTCGTTAAGCGTGAATCCCCACAATTCCGATTTATTAAATAATCGAACCCATGTTCGTATATTGAAAATCCTGCAGAAAATAAAGGAATTTAACAGACAATAAAGTAAGAACTTTAATCTTTAAAACTTACTTGTTGAAATTCGGAGCAGATTCGTTTCTGAACAGCTCTCACTTCGAATGGTGTACAGATCTCAAAACAACTCCAATAGGGCTAAAATTTGGAGGTAAGATAGAAGAGGCATAGAAGAACAACTTTGATGAAGGAAGGATTTTGATCTGAGGTCCTGATCAAGATGTTTCGGGGCGTTAAAACAAGCTAATCTTCACAGAAACTAGCATGCTGATGTGCTGCAGGAGTAGCAGGCGTGCGACTATGCTGCAAGGGCAGTAGAAGGCACACGGGTTCTCAAGGGCTGCAGGAGCAGTGCAAAGTATGGCTAGCAAGGGCTAGGAGCTTGCGGCAATTTTTGGTGAAAGAAATTTCGGGTGTTAGAGTTTTTTTTGGCTAGGGCTTGGGTTAGAGTATCATGCTGATAACGTGTTGTAGAGAATTAGATAATTATATTGTATTCATCTCACCATGAGGTTTATATAGGGTTACATCACGTATACAAAAGGCAATACATAATAGCTATACTAATCAATCGCACATTACAAGTATGTCAATCGCATGCATTACGAGTCTGTCAATCACATACATTACCAGTCTGTCAATCACATACATTACGAGTCTGTTAATCGCATACATTAAGCAATACCTATTGCATGAATAGTCATTGTCATTTACAACATATAGAAAGTAATTCTAGTTTGATAAGGCATACATAATTCTGATATCCTTAAACAGTTTGTACCCTCATATTTTTTTTTTTTTTGGCTGAAGTCAAAGGTTAATAGAGGCAAGGAGCCACCTTAACCTTTGAGAATTTATTAAAGAAGAAAGAAAAAGTACACAAAGGGAGGGGGAACAAAAACCAAAACCTCCCATACCAAACATAAAACAGCTATAGGAAAAAACAACTAACAAAAACGGAAATTCGGCATTCCCAAACTGTCACTCTGATAATGTCTGTCAATGAAAGGAGGAGCTAGATCCCACCAAGTCAGATCACTAGAAGTCGCACCGTAATTCGCTAATGCATCTGCAACGCGATTCCCTTCTCGAAAGATATGTGAAGAACAGAATTGCATTTGAGAAATACGATATAAACAATTACCCCACTCAATACGAAGCTGCCAAGGCACTAAATCCGGGGACTGCAGAAAGTTTAGAACTAGGGAAGAATCAACTTCTAGCCATACATGTTTCTAGTCCCTTACCCAAGCTAGCTCAATAGCCTTAATGACAGCCATTACCTCTGCCGCTATCGAACTAGGAATGTTATGATTAGAAGCAAAGGCACCAAAGAAATCTCCTCTGTAGTCACGAAAAACGACTCCATAACCACAACGGCCTGAATCTTGCTTCCAAGCACCGTCAGTATTTATTTTCACCCACCCAAAAGGAGGAGGGAACCAATTAACCTCAATAACTAACGGAGTACGGCGTGGCTTGCATTAAGCTCCGAAATGCTTCAACACTTGAAGATAAAGAAGAGAGTTGGTCCTATAGCCGGAAGCAATGCGACTTGCAGCTTGAACATGCCCAACAATTAAACGGAAAATTATTGCCACATTGAAACCTTGACCTTCATGCTTCATTTTATTCCTTGCTTGCCATATAAACCATAGAACAGTGGTAAAACATGCCAACCACAGCTCCTTCAATTGAGGACTCCTTCATTTTATTCTTGATATATATATTTTTGAAAAAAGAAAAAAACCTCCTTTTTGAGCGCACCTCCCTTTACATATTGAACTTCTACCTCTGAAGAATGGTGTAGAACTTCTACAGGCTATTAATATCACAAAAGCTATTATGGAAAGCGACTGTTTATTAGCTGTACAGGCTAGCTATCAACTCCTTAGCTAGTGATTTTTCTCCATTGAGTGCCTTGATTTCTGACATCAAGGACCTTCTAGCTGCAAATGAGGTTGTTACAATTAGTTTTCCTCCTAGACAAGTGAATATGGTTGCGCATAGATTGATTAGCTATAGTTTCGAATCTAATGTTCATCTAGAGTGGTTTGTAAATGCTTCAGAGTTCATATTGGATGCCCTCATGTACGATTTCAATCTAATGTTCATCTATATTGAAAAGGAATCAGATTTTCCATATACATATTCGTATAAACAAGTTTCCTGTACTCCGAGTATCAGTTGGTGAAGATAGTTGTAAAGCTTGGAAAAACTTGCTATCTCTTGCATTTGTCTTTCAGCAGCCAAAAGGAGTGTTCCTTTTTGTTGGTTAGAGGAAATTGGGTAATCTAAAGGTGCCTTTTGAAAGTGTTTTTATATGATACTAAATTATGCAGTGGTCCTTGGTCTTTATGGCTTGCACAAGCTGAAACGGTTACTAACAAGGATGAGCATGTTTTATCCACCCACTAATGCCTTCTGTATAATAATCTCGTTGTCATCTATTAAGAACTTGCAAGGCAGAAGAAAATGGAGGCCACCGGTGACCATGCAAGTGAATTAAAAGTGTTTGATGATACAAAAGCCGGTGTGAAGGGACTGGTGGATGCAGACCTCACAAGAATCCCTTACATTTTCCACTCTAGATCACAACCAAGTGTTGATCAGAGGGAGGGAAGTGATGGTGGCGCCAAGTTGATATTCCGATCATTGATCTTCAAGGCATAATCCATGCAGACTCAGCTTTTCGAGCTGAGGTGATGGAGAAAGTTCGACAAGAGTGTGAGAAATGAGGTTTCTTTCAGGTAGTTGTTAGGGTTTTGGCCCTAACTACTGGAATTGCAGCTAGATTGAAAGGAAAGAAGAGAGAAAAACAAGCAAATGAATTTTCAATTATCTTCGAGGTGAAGCAGCTGAAATAGCTAGAGTCGTTCACATGATAGACACATGTCAAGACAACATTGGGCCATACACATAACGTAACAACTAGGCAGATGCCTAGCCTTCATGAGGTTAACCAAAAATAGTGCGTACTAAACTTAAATAAACGGTGCGTTTAAACTATAGCTAAGAACTAGACTTAGTCAACACAGGAAGTCCTATAGGTTGACTCGCCTAACATTCCACCTCCCTTCAAAAATAACTTGTCCTCAAGTGAAGTATGCAAAAATAGCACAGTTCATTGAGGTGGGGTACTGGTGTTTCCATCAGGATCAAAGGTGGGGAATCTCATTATGATCATGTCAGCATCTTCCCAGGTGGCTTCTTCCAGGGTAGTCCCAAACCATTGAATCAACCATTGTGTAGCTGCAGTTCCCCTTTTTTTTATTTTTTATAAATCCTTCTCTGCAATACTTCTGCTGGCTCCCACTTGGGATTTTCAGGGTCCACAAGATACGGTAGTTGTGGTGAAGGGGTGTCAGGCTCCCTAATTTTCTTCTTGACTAATGAGACATGAAACACGTTGTGGATTTTAGCAGGGGGGGCAGTTTAAGTCTGTAGGCTACTTTACCTACTCTCTTAGTGACCTTAAATGGGCCATAGTACCTTAGGGATAGCTTATGTAGATCCTGCTGATGCACTGAGTGTTGTTTATAGGCCTGTAGCTTCAGATATACATGATCCCAACTGCAAATTCTCTTTCAATATGCTTTTTATCATAAGCACATCCTAGATTTAGCCACTTGCATATTTCTCTTGAGTAATGATAAAAGTTCATCTCTACTCTTCAATTGTTAATCGACCTGAGCTACTGTAGTTGAGCCAGGCTGATAACAAGTGATAGTGGGAGGTGGGTAGCCATACAAGGCTTGAAAGAGACTCATTTGAATGGCTGAATGAAATGATGAATTATACCACCATTCAGCCCAAGGAATTGCTTGAACCCATGAATGAGGTCTTTCCCCTGTAACACACCTTAAATACTGTTCTTAAGTCCTGTTAAGGTTTTCTGTTTGACCATCACTCTGAGGATGGTAAGCAGAAGATTTATCCAGCTTGGTGCCCTGTAGCTTGAAAAAGGATTCCCAAAAAAGACTAAGAAACACAGGATCTATGTCAGACAATATGTGTTCTGGCATACAGTGTAGCCTAAAAATCTCCTTCACAAACAATTGTGCTACTGTGACAGCAGTATATGGATGTGACATTGGCACAAAGTGAGCAAACTTAGTCAACCTGTCAACCACTACCCATATTATTGTTTTCCTTTCTGAGGCCGGCAGTCCATCAATGAAATTCATGGAGATGTTGGTCCATGCTTTGTCCATAATAGAATTAGGTTGGAGAAGACCTGGAAGAGCTATTGCTTCATAATGATTAAGTTGGCAAGTATGGCATCTGGCAATGAAATGTTTAATGTCCTTTAACATTCCTGGCCAAGCATAGCTTCTCTTGATTCTTTGGTATGTTCTTGTTCTCCCTGCATGTCCTCCCACCAATCCTTCATGAAACTCCCTTACAACCTTTGTTCTCCAATCATCTGAATTTGGAACAAAAATTCTCCCTTTCGATTGTAACTGAGAGTTGTGCACCGTATAGCTGTACTGTTAGTTTGTAGCTCTTGCAAAATCAGGGAAGCCTTAGTATCCAATAAACAGTCTCTTTGAATCTCATCTATAAATTTGTGGACTGGTTGGGAGACCCCAGTTAAAGTGGACAGATCCATTTGTCTTAATAAGGCATCTGGAGCAACATTACTTTTTCCAGCTTTATAAAAAATGGAATAATCATACCCATCAGTTTGATTAGCCACTTTTGTTGAGCTGGAGTGGTAATTCTCTGTTTCAAGAAATACTCAATTGTCCTGTGTCAGTATAAATTCTGAAATGACGTCCCAGGAGGTAGGGCCTCCAATGCTGTACAGCAAAGACTACTGCCATCAACTCCTTATCAAAGACTGATAGAGTTGTGTGCTTAAGAGCTAGTGCCTTGCTTAGAAAAGCTACAGGATGACCATCTTGGGACAATACTGCTCCAATACCCTTGTTAGATGCATCACATTCCACTACAAATTCTTTGTCAAAGTTTGGAATAGCCAACACAGGAGTAGTTATCAAAGCCTTCTTGAGGTCCTCAAATGCCATTTTCGAGGTAGAACTCCACTTGAAGCTGTCTTTCTTTAGCATATCAGTGAGTGGTTTTGCAATAACTCCAAAGTTTTTGACATATTTCTTGTAATAGCCAGCTAAACCAAGAAATCCTCTCAACCCCTTTGAAGTCTTTGGTTTCTCCCACTTCTGTATGCATTCAATTTGAAAGGGGTCAACTACAACTCCCTTGGCACTGATGACATGTCCAAGATATTCCACTTGAGGAACCCCAAAACTGCATTTACTATCCTTGACCTTTAAAGAATGCTGCTGGAGCTTGTTAAAGGCCTTTTCTAAATGGACCAAATGTTCATCCATAGAAGCACTATATATCAGAATATCGTCAAAAAATACTAGCACAAATTTTCTGAGATATTCTCTCAAAATATCATTCATGACAGATTGAAAAGTGGATGGGGCATTGGTTAAGCCAAAGGGCATAACCAAGAACTCATAATGACCCGAATGACTCCGGAAAGCAGTTTTACTAATATCTCCCTCAAACATCCTGATTTTAAATATCCAATTTGGTGTAAATAGTATGTTCCCGCATCTCCCTCAAACATCCTGATTTTAAACATCCAATTTGGTGTAAATAGTAGCACCATGTACCTCATCAATCAGCTCATCCACCACTGGAATTGGGTACTTGTCTTTCACAGTAGCTGAATTTAGGGACCTGTAATCTACACACATTCTCCATGTACCATCATTTTTTTTAACAAGAATAACATGTGAAGAAAAAGGTGACACACTTGGCCTGATTATCCCATTATCCAATATTTCTTGCACAATTCTTTCTATCTCAGTTTTCTGGAAATGGGGGTGCCTGTAGGGCCTCACATTTATGGCTGTGGTGTATGGTAGAAGTTCAATCCTGTGGTCATGTGCCCTAGCTGGTGGAAGTGTAGTTGGTGGTTGAAACACATCAGCATACTTTTGTAGCAAACTCTTGATCTGAGGGTGTATGCTTCAGTGGTTTTTTGGGCTAATATTGGTCTCAATTGTACCAGAATTTCTTCCTTTTCTTTCTTTAGTACTTTGGTCATAGATTTACAGCTGACCACAACCGCTTGTGATTTGGTTTCCCCTTGCAAAAGGTATTTAGCTTGACCACTGTGAAACTGCATCCTCATGGTCTCGAAGTTCCATGTTAAATCGCCCAGAGTTTTTAACCAAACAGCCCCCAAAATAATTTCACAACCTGAAACTGGCAAAATGTAGAAATCAGCCGTAAAAGTATATTCCTGTAATTGTAACTCTATTCTTAGCTGCCCTTTAGTGTCAATCAAAGCCCCACTAGCCAATCTCACCTTCAAAGGTTCAAGGTTGATGATTTGTGCCTTAATTTTTTTTTATCACAGATGGATGTATAAAATTGTGGGAAGCTCTTGTGTCAATCAACACATGGACTTGCTTGTTATTAAAAACACCCTTTAACTGCATGGTATCTGAATTGTTGTGCTCCCCAATAACCTGCAATTAGATTTCAGTATCTAGCCTTGCCTCTTCCACATGTCTTTCCTCAATGATCTCATTAACAACAGGTCCAGGTAACTCCATTTCTTCCTGCACAACTTCAATAACCATCATTTGCCCTCTCCTGCAATTGTGGCCTGGTCAAAATATTTCATCACAGAAAAAGCATTGATTTCGTGCTCTTCTTTCTTGATACTCAGCCTGAGATAACCACTTGCTTCCTCCATTCCCCACTGGACCCCCCTGATTTGGAGCTAAATTATGAGCTCTTGCGGGTACACCTTGATTTCTAGCCACTTGATTTCAGTTTGGAGTGCTAACAGTGGTCACGGTAGAAGGTTTGATCCCAAAATTGCTCCTGTTATTACTTTTGTGACTGGCTTCCCTTTCCTCATAGATTTTTGCAAGCTCACAAGCCTCGTACAGGGTTTTCGGTTTCTGAGCTTTGACATCAGCTCTTATCTCACTCTTTAATCCCCCTAAGAAACATGGCAACAGTACTTGTTGGGAAAAACCTAGTGCTCTTCCTCCATATATTGTTCCACACTCCCCATTTGGGACATCCTAGCCAAAGTAGCCTGGTAATTGACCACATTATGGCCACTAAACTCTCGCATCAGTAAATCAGCCAAGCCTTGCCATGTAGATGGAAATTCATGCTTGAATAAGTACCACCTATCGGATGCTTTATCCATTAGATGCATAGTTGCAATGGCAAGCTTTTTCTCTTCAGGGATTTGGTAGAACTCGAAGAATTGTTCTGCCTTGTTTAACCACTCTACTGGATCTCCTCCCCCAAAAACACCAAATTCCAGTCGCATTTGTTTCATGGTTGGTAGCTGAGGGTCCAGCTGGTGTGGTGGGTAAGGTCGGAAAAAATGAGGTGATGTTTGTTGTTGAAAGTTTGACTGGTTATATGGGGTAGGAAAAACAAATGAAGAGTGGGTGGTGTGCGGTGTGTGTTGTGGAGTGTACTGTTGATTCAAGTAGGATGGTATAGCTAATGGTAATGTGGGTTGGGGCTGTGAGGGTGCCTGGAAGGGAATTTGGGTGTAGGGACCTGAATATCTCATAATGAATTGGTCAATTTCACTGTAGTGTGCATATGGGGCATACCCCTTAGCAGTGGATGCAGTGTGATGATTAGGGAAAGGACCAACAATATAATTGAATGGTTGTGTCCCCAAATTAGTGCGTTGGTAAAATTGCTGTTGCATATGATGTGTAGAAGTTCCTAGATGCTTATGCAAGTTGACACTATTAGCCACCGAACATGTACACGTTTTTTCTCTAGTGGATTGAGCCACCTCTTCACAGTGAATCATCTGAGAGTGAACCTCACTAGCATAACCCAAAATTACTTCATGATCACCCAAATTCAATGGGGAACCGGACGAGAAAGGTTTAGAGATACTACCCATCCCTTCCCGTTGAGATGTAGTCCAGGTGGCCATGGTTGACGAGGCCGAGGCTGGAGTGGATCCTCAAGCGTGGTTGCCTGTTGATGCTGGTATAGATCCAAAGCTCAGAGGAGCAGATCCTTTTGGTGAGTGGGTGGACTGAGCTTCCAGCCGCATCATCTTCATCTCTTCTCGAAGGGCAGCTACAGAGTCTAGGATTCCAGCTACTGATGCTTGCATAGCTTCGATCTTAGAAGCCGTTTCATCCTTATTGTGAACTTGAAGATCAAATTCCACATTAGTAAGCTCACAGGAAGTGTGAGACGGCCCACCGGTGCCTCCACCACGCTTGAGTTTCACCATCCCCCAAAAATCGAGGGCTCTAATACCAGATTGTTAGAGTTCTGGCCCTAACTACTAGAATTGCAACTAGATTGAAAGGAAAGAAGAGAGAAAAACAATCAAATGAATTTTCAATTATCTTCGATGATCACGAATACAAGGTGAAGCAGCTGAAATAGCTTGAGTCGTTCACATGACAGACACCTGTCAAGACAACATTGGGCCATACACGTAAATAAACGGTGCGTTTAAACTATAGTTAAGAACTAGACCTAGTCAACACAGGAAGCCCTATAGGTTGACTAGCCTAACAGTAGTGAATCATGGAATTCCTGTAAATGTTTTCGATGGGGTGATTCGAGGAATGCGAGAGTTCCACGAGCAGGATAGTGAGCTGAAGAAAGAGTTGTATACAAGGACTCCCGGGAAGAAAGTGTATTATCTGTCTAATCATGATTTGTACCAAGCTTCATCAGCTGACTGGAGAGACACACTTGCCTGTTCTATGGTGTTCCTAATCCACCCAAACCAGAAGAATTACCATCAGTATGCAGGTAATTAAGGCTTCATCTATAGATAGCTCTAGCCTTGACATGAGCAGTTGTTCTTACATATATATGCCATATAGATGTGTGTGTGTGTGTGTTGTTAGACGGTTAATTGTAAGAACCACAAATCTAGTTATGTTTGCGCTTAGAATAATAGTTTTTCTCTCAGATCTGTTTCATTCCTCCATCGTCGCTGTTTTTAGAAACTTTTCTCTTATGCCTTCCGTTATGGTTTATTGTCTAATATAAGTTCTTTGTTAGTACTGCTGATTCAAAGTAACCATTTATGTAGTAATTAATCAGGCCAAACAATTAGAGTTCGAGTATTCAATTATGACATTAATCAAAGTTCAAGTAATAAATTTGATAAGCTGTACAAACATCCATGTCACCATGTGCCTTTGTATTCAGTATAGTTTCACTTGATAAATGTACTATATGAGTTACCTAACCTGATAAGCTGGAGTTGGAGTTGCAGAGATATAGTGATCGAGTACTCAAAGCATGTGAAGGATTTGGGATTAACCTTGTTTGAGATACTGTCTGAGGCTCTTGGGCTTAATCCCAACCATCTTAAAGACATGAACTGCGCCGAGGGCATTCTTCTCGTTGGTACGTAACTACTATCCAGCATGCCCTGAGCCAGAATTAACTTTCGGCATTGGCAAGCATACTGATTTTACTTTTATCACCATTCTTTTGCAAGACCAAGTAGGCGGTCTAGAAGCTTTGTATGAGAATCAATGGATTAATGTTTCCCCCATGCATGGAGCTCTAGTTGTCAACGTTGGAGACATTCTTCAGGCATGTCCATTGTTTTTACCTTAATCTTCTGTTGTTGTTTTTTCTCAGACAATCTGACATGGATGTTATGTTGCAGACCATGGACAGATGAACTATTAGAATATTGTCATTCGGTTAACTTATTGGCTGTGTTGGTTAATTTGGTTCAGGTCATAACAAATGACAAGTTTATTAGCGCGGCTCACAGAGTTGGAGCAACTAATGTAGGGCCAAGAACTTCTGTGGTAAGTTTTTTTGGATTTGACCGGAACTCGAAAGTTTTTGCACCAATCAAAGAGTTGTTATCAGAAGAGAATCCCCAAATCTACCAAGAAGTTGATATTAAAGATTATGTAAGGTACTTCTACTCAGAAGGTAAAGAGAATTCCCCATTACGACATTTCAAGTTGTGATCGAGTTGATGCCCTTCAAGAACACTAAGCTCGGTTAATGCCCATCAAGATGACAAGATCATTTACGTTTTTTTTTATTAGATAAAGGGTTAGTGTGACTGCTCTTAAGCTCTGTTAATTATAATAAAAGTATTAATTGTTCAATTTATCAATAAATGTGATATTCTGACAAAAAACTTTAAAAAACTTTAAAAAATATTAAATAAAGAAATCCCTTGCAACAATCTCTATTGCTCAAGTGTTTTGTTTGCTAAATTAACGAACTTTTTTACTTAAACATTAAATTTGGCTTATTTCGCTTAACATACTGGAAATTTTCCCTTGCCGCAAGAAGTAGAAGAACTTTATTTATTTTTTTTTGGCTGAAATATGATTGGAGAGAGCAGAGCCTCCCAACCCGATTTATTAAAAGAGCTGGATGATACAAACAGAAGAAGGGAGGACAACGCCCATACCCCTAGCCAAAAAACAGAAAAACTATGCTATGCAATAGTCGATCAACAGATAAAAGCAACAAGAAAACTACAACTCAAATAAACCGAAAATTGGGAAGACTAAGTGAGTCTCGTCGACAAAGATCCAGAAGAAAAGGAGGAGCCTCATTTCACCACACCAAGCCTGACGATGACAAACCAACATTAGCAAGCGCATCTGCAAATAATTTGATTTACCATTTTTGTTATTGTTGTTTCACGAGTATGTTACTATGAAGTACGAACTATAGCTCATATCGTTTCATGAAAAACTATGAGATCTAGTTTTTGGTTTTGAGAGATATTAAAAAAAAAAAAAAAAAACACCTTAATCTTACTAATAAAAGGGTACGCAAGACATCACATGTAATCTTTGGTTTTTGACATGTACTAAAAAAAAAAAAAAAAAAAAATTATAGTTTTGTTGTGCCCTTTGTGCTCGAGCGCCTTTGCCGCCAAATGTCTGGCTCCTCAAACCACTACTGTAACCTCCTCAAGCTCTGCTGCCAATCCGCAAACCACCCACAAGCAAAGAAAATCCACTCCCACATTATCAGAACCTTGCCGAACCCCGAGACCTTCCTCCTCAACAACCTCATTACCGCCTACGGCAAACTCGGGAACTTAACATACGCCCGCCATGTGTTCGATCAAATGCCTCACCCAACTCTTTTCTCATGGAACTCCATTCTCTCCGTCTATTCCAAATCCCGCCGCGTTTCCGAGATGCAAGACGTCTTTCATCGGATGCCGAGCCGTGATGGCGTGTCTTGGTGTTCGTATATTGCTGGGTATGCCGGGTGTGGCTTGGTTGCCGAGGCCGTGAGGGTCTATGGTTCGATGTTGAGGGACGGAGCTGGTAATTTGACCCGGATTACGTTTTCCACACTGCTTGCGCTGACTTCGAATCGGGGGTGTGAGAAGCTGGGGAGACAGTTTCATGGGCATATAGTGAAGTTTGGGTTTGAGTCGTATGTGTTTGTTGGCAGTCCTTTGATTGATATGTACTCGAAAGCCGGGTTTCTTCTTGATGCAAAGCGGGTTTTTGAGTTGATGCCGGAGAGGAATGTGGTTATGTATAATACACTTATTACTGGGCTTTTGAGGTGTGGATTGATCGGAGATGCTGAGTGTTTGTTTGGTCACATGCCTGAAAAAGACTCCATTTCGTGGACCACCATGATTACCGGACTCACGAGAAATGGTGCAGGCAGAAAAGCACTCGATAAGTTTAGAGAAATGAGGTCGGAAGGTTTGGGGATGGATCAATATACGTTTGGTAGCGCATTGACTGCGTGTGGGGGACTGTTGGCTCTGCAGGAGGGCAAGCAAGTTCATGCTTATATTGTTCGGACTGATTTTATGGATAATATCTTCGTCAGTAGCGCTCTTGTTGACATGTATTGTAAGTGTGGAAGCATAAAAGCTGCAGAGACAGTTTTCAGGAGAATGAGCTGCAAGAATGTAGTATCGTGGACTGCCTTGCTTGTTGGTTATGGCCAGAATGGGTACAGTGAAGAAGCTGTTAGAGTTTTTTGTGATATGCAGAGAAGTGGGGTTGAACCAGATGAATATACCCTGGGAAGCTTAATTAGCTCGTGTGCTAACTTAGCAAGCTTAGAAGAAGGTGCCCAGTTCCATGGTCAAGCTCTAGTTTCAGGCCTAATTTCTTTCACTACAGTTTCAAATGCACTCGTTACCTTATACGGTAAGTGTGGAAGTATCGAAGACTCCCATAGGCTGTTTGATGAGATGAACATCCGGGATGAAGTCTCCTGGTCAGCATTGGTTTCAGGGTATGCCCGGTTTGGAAAAGCCAATG